>PVLC010007609.1:0-23468 GCA_004027655.1 Graphiurus murinus | reverse complement strand
TGCCTGGCTGGTGCTTTACAAGCAGCTGTAATATTTAGTAGAACAAAAGGTTGAAGGAGGCCTGGGACCTCCAAATGCCCACAAGAATGGTATCAAAGCCTGCAGCCAGGGGTAAATCCTGGTTGATTCTATATTTAGATATAATTGTTTACCAGTGTTTTCAGCTAGCTTGTCTGAGCAGCCTTGCAATCTCTCTACAAGCCTGCTGTCTCTACGGATGCCTCAGACTGTGCTATGAATATGTGTGCATGCTGGATCTTTACACCTATTGAGCATCTCATTGTCGGCAGATAGCACAGCTGTGACCATTCAGACAAATAAAGGTGCCGTGACCTAACAGCAGCCACCCGAATCGCGGACATATGGCCCAAGTGGTAACCAGAGATGGCCTCTGTCACTAGGACACAAAGCCCACAAGAGCTGCAGAGAATAATAGAGATGCAGAGGCTATTTCCAGATTCCCACTGGAAGTCTTTTTAGCAGGGACAAAAGGAGATACAGATGGAGGAGTGAGTTGCGGCAGCTGGTTTTCAACCAGGGAAGAGCGGAAGAGAGACTGATGTCAAGAAGAAACAGGGCTGTGACCTTAGTGATGACTCTATTTCCTGTTCCAGGCTACTTGGCGGGGATTCTAGTCAGAGGAACACGTATTTGCTGGAAATCTTCCTGGTCTCTACCCTTCATAATTACATGAACATTTGGAGACATAGGAGATTCTTAAGACTGGAGGAGGATTTTGCCTGGCTACTGATTGGGGCTCAGTTGCTGCCGTGTGTGGAGTTCTGGTGGCATCTCTCTGTTCTGACAAATTTTCATCAAGGCTAATTAGTACCCTGGAGAAGGGGAAAGAGAGAAAGTGGAGCTCTGAGCTTCTTGAAAAGCAAGGACTGGAAGACAGTTGGGATGCATTAGGCCATATTGCAGCAAGGACAGGAGAACCCGAGGAAGGAAACATTAGGACAGATTCAGGACCACTGTAAACACTTGTGCAGGTTCGTCATTGAACCATGTTGAGGCACCGTTTACTTCTTAATCTCTTTTTAGATTGTGCAGTGGAAAACATACAAACCATATGCAATGGCTCTGGGAACCTAGACTGGTGAGCGATACACAGCTTCAACCATAAAAGCAAAAGGAAAAAAAATTGATTCTAGATATAGCATATAGCTAACAGTGGAACCACCCCAACCGCTGCCCTGGTATATCTGCAGGCAGAAGACTTCAGCTTTGTTTGAATTGACAATGGCAGCACCAGGCACTATTAGAGTTTAGGGCACAGGCATTTTTTTTTTTTTGGATGAAACACACTATTCTTATCCTCCATTCACCAGAGTCAGTAGATTAAGAAACATTTCCCCGAGGCCAGCAGAAGCAGATGGCTAACTGAGGCCACTGCCCTGAAGGACAGTGGGAGGTTGCCCATCAAGCCCATCTCAGCTGCAAGAAGCAGCAGCGTGGTCCACAAGCCCCCTGTCTCAGACTCCCAAGTATTGGTATTATAGGCATATACCACTGTGCCCAGCAGGAAAGTTGAATGATGGGGGTGACATCTCCACGGACTGGCAGGGGTCCCACAGTATTCCCACTTGTCAGCCATGTGTGCAAGTTGGAACTAGTTCAAGAATCCATGGAAGAAACTCGGGGAGCCTCGCACACATCCGGGATGGAAAGAATTGTGTCAGATGCACAGAGGCTACAGATACACATGATGTGGCCTCACTTACACACACAGGCTGTTCGAGCTTTAGGCAACACGAATATGTTCACGCCATTGGAGAAACAGGGCGAGAAGCATGCAGTGCTTTATCCTGTATCCCTTGCATCTGAGGGGAAGGCCCCAGACCCAGACACACCAAAAACAGAGCAATGTCTGCTTCCCAGGGGTCACAGTGAAGCAAGTGAGAGGACAACCAATGCAGCTGGCAGGAATGGAGCAATGGGGCATCAGATGGAGAGGGGAGGGGATGCTCAGGGGTTTTTATTTGTTTCTTTGTTTGTTTTTGGTTTTGAGGATTGAACCCAGGGGTACTCTACTCTGAGCCACACCTCCAGCCCTATTTTATTTTGAAACAGAGTCTCGCTAAATTACTGAGGGTCTTGCAAAGTTACTGAGACTGACCTCGAACCTGCGATTCTTCTGTTTCATCCTCCCGAGCACTGGGATTAGACAAACGCACCATTATGCTCAAGGTTTTGATCAGCCATTGGGTCCAGGTTCAGGGTTGGGATGGCTGCTATCTAGGAAGAGGGCTTAGGGAATTATAGAGTCTTTTCTGAATCTACTTCTTCAGTGTGACCTTGCCAAAATCAGGAAGAGAATAACACCCACCTGTTAGGACGTGTCACACTCAGAAAGCCTGGCCCAGCTGACGGGTATTTATTGTACTAAGTGTGTTGACATTTTCCAGGTTCTCAAGAAGATCCAAGTTGAGGTATATAAACTCATTGAAAATGGTGAGACTTATATAAGAGGAGAGACTGAACAACAACGACAAAAATGACCTCTTCTGTCCAGAATAATGTAGGCTGAGAAGGGAAATTATACAGTTCCTAAGATTCATCTGAAGGAAAAGACAGAGATATACCATGTTAGTGCAGCAAGAAAAAGACTTACAGAAGGTTAGGAATTGCTGAAGTTCTGTCGTGGAGGAGGCTATGCCTTCTCAGAAAGCTCCAAATGCAAATTAACAAACATGAATATTTCAATAATTTACAATAATCATATTTCCCCCAAACCTACCAGTTTATAAAAAATTATAAGCTCACTTTGGTCTATAGTATGAATGTAATATTAATAGCTCCTGGATTTAATATGTATTTCTTTGTTTTCTGACTTTTAAACTGATTTTTTTTTCCTTTTGTGGGACTGGGGATTGAACCTAGAGGTATTCTATCTCTGAGCTACACCCCTAGCCCTATTTTATTTTTATTTGGAAACAGGGTCTCACTAGGTTGATGAGAGTCTCACTACTTGCTAAGACTGTCCTCAAATCTGTGATCCTTCTGTCTCAGCCTCCCAAGTACTGGGATTACAAATGTGTACTACCATACCCAGCTTAGACTTATAGAATAAAGCTTTTAAAACAATTCTGGGGACAAAATAAGCTGGCATGTTTGCTGTGGTCTCCATGCTAATCAAACTAAAAAAATCACATGTGATATTTAAAAGGACATTTATAGCCGGGCGTGGTGGCGCACGCTTGTAATCCCAGCATTCGGGAGGCTGAGACCGGAGGATCCGGGTTCGCGGCCAGCCTCAGCTACCTAGTGAGGCACTCCGCAACTTAGTGAGACTCGGTTTCAAAATAAAGAATAAAAAATAGGGCTGGGGGTATAGCTTGGAGGTAGAATGCCCCTGAGTTCAGTCCCCAGTACCGAAAAAAAAAAAAAACAAAACAAAAACAAAAGGACATTTATAGTGGACAGTCGACAGAAAGCATTGGCTCTATATGGTGTGTGCTTCCCAGGAGCCGTGGGGACAATGCATGTGAGAAAAAAAAATGGAGTACAAGAAGAGCAAATTGTGGCTGGTCATATTTATGAAGTATAAAGAATACTGGTGGCATCTATAATCAAGAAACATTATTTCATGTAGTCTAAGAAATGTTAGACTACCCCCGCTATCCACTACTTTCTAAACAATTTAATTGACACTTAGGCTCAACTTTGCTATGTCTTGTTTTTTGGTGTCTCTTATAGGTTCCTACCCTATAAGACAAAAATCATTGGCAGGGCTTCAAATGCTTTTATGTGGTACATACCATCTGTGGATTTAGTAAATATGTTTCACGTGTTAATAGATACTACTATTTTTCATATTGGTATCAATGGATTTAATAAAATATAAGTCTAGTAGAAAGTCTTACTGAATGTTAGTAACCACTTTTGTCATGTATTTCCCCAAACAAAGGATGCCAAATAAATGCAAATCTATTATAATTTTATATATTTCAAACTATGTCTTAAAACAATATTGTTACTTTTCTCCAATTGCAAAAATAATGACTTCCTATCTAACATTAATGATCAATTATGTCCCTATGAGTGTCCTTCACGTGAAGTATCTCCTTTATTCCTCATGACCCCCTTACAAGGTAGCCATTTTGGGAACCCCATTTTATAAGTAAAGCAACTGAGGCCTGAAGAGTTTCAGTAACTTACCTGCAGTGACACAGGTAACAGGGGACAGAGCCAGGCCATGAGACTAGACCAACTTGTACTTTAAGTCTATCAGAAAATGTAGAAAACTGGAAATAATCAGGTAATGCATCTCTCATAAGCCTTCTATTCAGGAATAGGAGTGATAACATTTTAGATTTTATCCTCTGAGTCATGTTTTTAATGCCTTTTTCCCCCCAACTGAAATGGTTTTATGTAGCACATTTTGTTTTGTATTATCATAAAGCATCTACATAAAACAAAATATCTGTCGCTAATATATTCATTGTCCACTGTATGGTTAAATGGTTTTATTTGTCCATTCCCCCATTTTGGGATAAGTAGGTGGTTTCCAATGTTATCATCATAAATAATGTTGTGTGGTGGATTGCAAAATCTGACCACATAGTGTTCTTTTATCAAGAGGTGGAATTCAAACTGAGCATGCTGACACACACCTATAATCCCAGCAACTCAGGAGGCTGAACCAAGAGGATTGCAAGTTGGAAGCCAGCCTGGGCAACTTAGTGAGACTCTGTCTCAAAAACAAACAAAAAAAGAGATGGATTCTATGTCTCCACTCCTCAAATCTGCACTGGCTATGTGCCTTGGTCAATTTCCTGTTGCTATAACAAAATACTTGAGATTGGGTAATTTATAAAGAAAAGAGATTTATTTTGGCTCATTATTCTGGAGGCTAGAAAGTCCAAGGTCAGGTGGCCACATCTGGCGAGGGCCTTGTGCTGCTTTAAGTCATGGAAGAAAGTGGAAAGAGTAGTGGGAACAGTACGAGAGGGAGAACTTGGGGGCTCAACTCCCAGATAGCTAACTCATTCTGGTGGGAAAGGTGTTCATTCATTAGGAACTTCTCAGCCCCCATAATCCAAACACCTCCCAATAGGCCCCACCTCCTAACACTTCCTCCTTGAGGAATTAACATTCCAACACATCAACTTTCGGGGGATACACTCAATCCATTGTACCACATGACATGTTTTGGCCAATGGATTGGCAAGTGAACGCTGGTAGGCACAAGGTTTGTACTCATACACTGGGGCTATTCTCTTGCTGGTCTTGGGAACCTGAACTTGCCATTGTATAGAGAAATCCAGGCCGGTCTATTGGAGGATGAGAACTATGTGGCTTAGTGGCCCCTGTTTCCCGTGCCCACAGCTTGCCAACCACCACACCTGCATGGAGGTTGTGAACCGCCCAGGTGCCTGCCTATTCCAAGCCCTGTTCCCAACACAGAACAGGGCCACAGGGAGTGGCTAAGTCGGCCCAGGTAGGGAGAAACACCCAACAGACCTACAGAATCGTGAACTAATGAAGTGGCTGTTATAAGATTTGGAGGTGTGTTACACAGCAAAGCCATTGCACACTTCAGTGAATAATACTGAACAGACAAGATTAAGAGTGGAAGTTACAGCCAGGCACAGTGATGCATACCTGTAATCCTGCTACTTGGGAGGCTGAGATAGAAGAATTGCAGGTTTGAGGCCAGCCTTAGCTACTTAGCGAGATCCTTAGCAACTTAGCAAGGCCCTGTTTCAAAATAAAAAATAAAATAGAGCTGGGGGTATAAATCAGAGGTAGAGTGCCCCTGGGTTCAATCCCCAGTACTAAAAAAAAAAAAAGTGGATGTTATAGGGAGAGGGCTGGGAATAGGATGGGGTTCAGGGAGGAAGTGGGGTGCTCAAGGAGAAGGAGAAAGTCAGGAAGGGGATCAAAGTCATAAATGAGAATTTAGGGTTAAGAGGAGGCTCTAGTGGGAGCATTTATGTTGATATTTTTCAAAACCCGAACATCTATTAATTTGTGTATCATGCTGCACCAAATGCCATGTATAAGGTGCGCACTCCCCACATAGCCGCCAATGACAACATTATTCTTTTCCTCTTTGCCAGTGAGGCGTCCAGTATCTGCGTGCCTCGCATGGGTCCTGTGGTCACTAGTGGACTTGACTTTGCTTTCACGTGCTTACTCTCCATTGTTGCCAGTCTTGTTTTTCCTGTCCTTATGAATCTTAAGGCTACAAACCTTTTGTCATAGATGTTGCATCCAGTTTCCTAGTTCGTAGTTTGCCTTTTAATGATTTTTTTGAGGGCTTTAAAATCCAAACTTACATGTACTAAAATGCAGCCATTTAAATAATAAAGTTTATTGAGTTTTGACAAATGCATATGCCCGTGTCACCACCAACATGAGCAAGATTCAGAACATTTCCATCACCCCTGAAAATTCCTTCATGACTTTTTGTAATAATTTTCATCTGTTCCAGCCCAGGCAAACAACAATCTGTTTTTTCTATCATTATAGATTAAATTCATCTAGGCTGTTTAATATATAAAACTTATTTTAATCTTTTTATCAGTCAATCTAATATTTTTTCTTTAACTGTTTTTGTTTAAACGGCCTTTCTAACAACAAATTACATAAAGATTCATCTACACTTTTTCTATTCCTTTTTACATTTAACCTTTAGTTCATTTGGGATTTATCTTAATGTATACTAGGAAGCATCTATCTTTATTATTTCCCAAGAGTTGATCAATTATTCAATATTGTTTTATCCCACTGATTCTCACACACAGAGAGATCTTTTTCTATTACCTTTTTTTTTTTATCCTGAATTGTTGCTGGCTTTTATCATATAATGGCTTTATAGTGCTTTGGAATAACGGGTAATGTGTATGCCCTCTCTCTCCAACCAACACCAATTCTTCTTTTCAATATTTGCCTGGCAGTTCTTACTCATTTATTCTTCCCAGTGAATTTTAGAATCACTTTATCAAGTTCTAGAAAGGAAAAAAAGTCCTGGGGAAAGAAAATGTGGACTCTTTAATCATTATTTACATTTTTTCCCTAAGTCTTACTTGCCCATGTAAGCTGTAGACTCCTCAGAACATTAGGTCTGGCTTATGATACATCTTTGTCATCTCCACAATGCCTGGCACATAGAAGAAGCCTAATAGGTGTGCGTTGACATAGCAACCACTCCCAGAAAGCTGTGTCACCAGACTGCCTTTTAAAATAAGTATTTCTAAATGATCTATCAAAAGAAAGGAACAGGAGTGTATACCACAGGCCAAATTTCAATAGGTCTTTTCAACAAACTCAGATGAAATATTTTTAAAAGTTGAAATTTTCATTAGCATTTAAAGAGTTCTACACAAAATCAATTAATAGACAGAATTTCAACTTAAATAAAAATATTCTAAGTTGTATTTTGTACTTGGCTTTATTGCTATGTGGAATATTAAGTCTAAGTAAGCCATGACACCTGTTTTACATTATATTACATTTTTTGTGTGTGTGCGTGTGTGCCTGTGCCTGTGTGTGTGTGTGTGTGTGTGTGTGTGTGTGTGTGAGATAAAACTTGGTAGGTTAACTTCTGTTGTAAAAATTCCTCTGTATAATTTTTTGGAAACAGTATCTTAATAAAAGTGAATGATTTCTGAGTGTGGTGGAGCATGCCTGTAATCTCAGTACTTGGGAGGCTGAGACAGGAGGATCAGAGGTTCAAAGCCAGCCTCAGCCACTTAGGGAGGCCCTCAGGAATTTAGTGAGACCCTGTTTCAAAATTTAAAAAAATAATAATAAAAGGCCATGGGTACAGCTCAGAGGTAGAAAGCTCCTGGGTTCAATCCCTAGTATCAAGAAAACTGAATGATTATGCTATGTGCATGTACAAATATATAGCAACAAGTCGCACTATTGTATATAATAATAATGCAGGGATTTAAGAAATCTTAAAAAGATAAGTGAGTGAACTAAATCTAGATGAGTGATTCACAGTCCTGACTCTTTAACCTCAACTGTATGCATTCATTAGAGGAGTCTATATGGTTGCCCTCAGAGAGCCAGCTCCTTCATTTAGCTGACAAGAAAACTGAGATCTAGAATGTAAGAACAAGGCCATCTGGCTAGTCGATGGCAGAGCTGGGACTGGAATCCTCTTGGCTCATTCTCTCCCAGCAATACTTCCATTGCAGTAGGCTGCGAGATTGCAAACTTCTGGATTTTTGTTCAGGACCCAGCTAATTTAAAGTTACATTTTTTAAAAGCAGGACTTCTAAAATATTTGCCCTTGATTTGGGAGAAGGTGATCAACAAGGGTCCTAAAACTCTGTGAAGATGAGGTTATGCTTAAAGGAAAATCTATGTTTTAAAATGAGCAAGCTCACCTTCAAGCCCAAATGACAGCACAATAAAGCCATTGGAGATTATATGTAACAGGCATAAAAAGTGAAAAGAGGCAGAAAGAGAGGAGACACGATACTCTACGTTAAGGGAGATATGGCTTTCCGCAGACATTGCAATGGCCATATCCATGAGGCTAACAAACAGAGTGCAGAATGGAAGGAAGAAGGAGAAAGGGGGACTAATAATGACAACTCTTCATTTCTCAGCATTTCATAACCAACCTCAACTGCTGAGATGTAAGCTGGGCTAAACGGGGCATCGCAGAGCTTCCTATAGTAAGCAGAGGACAGATCTATGACCTAGAGAGTCAATAAACCAAGCTGAAGAGACATGTCCCCCATCAAAGGCAGCGAGATAGCCATCTGAACAGGCACTATCTGTTGTCCTCAGCCAGGGAAGGTGAGCTACAAAGATGAATGACACGCGGGTGACCCATGATCTTTACATTTAGTAGAGCAAGACAGGAGCTCGTAGATCCAGGCATTACACCTCAAGTAAAATGGAAATGTTCACGTTCTGTCCTGCTTTTAGAAACATAAATAACAAGAAAAGTAAGACAGAGAGCTACAATCTTTAAGGATAAATTCTAGGAAGCTTCAGAAACCTTATGTGCACACACAGTTTCCTAAAGCTTGCACAATTGTCAAGAAAATGAGGCTTATCTGCCTTTATTTTTCTACAGGTGGGGGGTAAAAAGAGTCCTTTCTCACAGGGACAAAACTAACAAGCAGGGAGGTCATGAAGCCAGGCTTCTCTGTCATATCCAAATTATCTAGTTTGAAACATTACAAGGAATAGTCTTTGTAAAAGCGAAATCAATTTGAGGTAGATTGTGTGTATATACACATATGTATAAAATTTATTTGTATATATACTTTTTTGGTACTGGAGATTGAACCCAGGGGCATTCTACCTTTAAGCTATACCCCAGCCCTTTTTATTTTCTATTTTGAAACAGCTCACTAGGTTGCCGAAAGTCTCACTAAATTCCTGAGATTGTCCTCCAACCTGTGATCCTCCTGTCTCAGCCTCCCAAGTACTAGGATTACAGATATGCACCACCATACCCAGCTGTATTGTAGACTTAAATATGGATGGTAAAACAATAACGGTTCTGGAAAATAACATAGGAAAAATACTTCATGGCTCTTGGGACAGACGAATATTTCTCTAACATAAGACTTGTACCTAGAATATATAAAGAACTCTTATAAAACAAAACAAACAAACAAACAAAAAAACCCCACCCCAGACAGAATATTGTAATGTCAGGAATTTTTGCCATTTGTAAGAATAATTCTCTTTTTTTCAGTCTGGTAGTCAGAATCTGCCTGTTTACAGTATATTTTATGACTTTTTTTTTGCAGTATTGGGGATTGAACCCAGGGGCATTCTACCTCTGAACTACACCCCCAGTCCTATTTTTTATTCTTTATTTTGAAACAGGGTCTCACTAAGTTGTGGAGGGCTTCACTAGGTAGCTGAGGCTGGCCATGAAACCAGATCCTCCGGTTTCAGCCTCCCAAGTACTCGGATTACAAGCGTGCATCACTATGCCCAGCTTTTATGACACTTTTCATTTTTAGTTCTGTTTCATTTGTATGTCTGTGGTGTTGATTGCTGCACTTTGCTTTTTACATTTATGCATTTATTTTACTCACATCAATTTTTTATTTTTGACATAATATTTGCACTTACTTATGGGTGTTAGAAGTAAAGTTTTATGGCATTGTTATAAAAAAGACATACATTTGAAAGCAATTGGCAAGGCGAATTTTACTTTTTACAAAAAGGGATCCTGCCACCAGTAAAGCCAGGTGTGCAAGAACAACATGGAGGAAACTTGCTGGCGTTTTATTTTCAGAGCAAGGCTTCTATTCTGTGATCCTATTGGTGGGAACACAGCCTCACAATCTTTACACTATTAGCTGAAGGGGATGTTGAGGGAAAGGTTAGCACTCACAATTTCTGGGAAATGCTATTTTACAAAAATACAAGCACACACAAAGTTACACAGTGGCAATTTTACAACATGGAGCCCAAGTCAAACTATTCCTTTGATAGAAAAGATCCAATTATTTCTCATATGGGGTGCTGTATTATAATTCAATGCATATATACAAAAATATTTCTAACATATAAAATGATAAAAATATTTGTAAGAATAAAAAGAATTTTTACTTTTGTTGGGACTTGTCATAATAGAAAATTTAAACATGCTAGGCATTCTGGGAGGCTGAGACAGGATTGCAGATTAGAGGACAGCCTCAGCAACTTAGTGAGACCCTGTTTCAAAAAAATATAAATGGCTAGGGATGTAGCTTGGAGGTAGGATGTCCCTAGGTTCAATTCCCAGTACCAAAAATAGAAAGAAGAAAGAGGAGGAGGAGGAGGGGGAGGAGAAGTAGGAGGAGGAGAAGAAAAAGGATAGGAGGAGAAAGAAGAAGGAAATTTAAAAATTAATTCAGGTTTCTGATTATAAAGTATTCCTTTATATTTGACTTCTGAAAAAAAATCTCAGATGCATTTAGTATTTAAAATTATAATTAGCAGTTATAACTTCATCTAATAAAGTACTTATGGCCTAATTAAAGAAGAAAAGAAGTAAAAGACTTGAACAGATGTTTCATTAGAGATAATATCCAAATTGCCAGAAACATTTTAAAAGGTGGGCATCTTTATTGTCCATCAGGGTAATGCAAATCAAAATTCTAGTGCAATTTACTACTCCTCCACCAGAGTGGCCAACGTGAACAGGACAAACTTTATCAATTGCAGATAAAGATGCTGAGTCATTGGAACTCCAACATCTTGCTGGGGAGAATGTCAACTGGTATAATCTCTTTAGAAGCTTCCCTGTCGGCCTCCTAGCTTGCTTGGGTTGCTGTAACAAGTCATCAGAGACTGGCTAATAAACTCCAGAAATTTATTTCTCACAGTTCTGGAGGCTGGGAGTCTATTAGGGTTGGGTTCTGGTGAGGGCCTGCTTCCTGGATCAGAGACAGTCATCTTCCCACTGCATTCTCCGTGGTGGAAGAGGCTAGGGAGCTCTCCCAGGTCTCCTTTTTTTAGGATGCTAATTCCGTTCCTGAGGGCTCCACCTTCACGACCTAATCACCTCTGGAAGGCCTGCTTCCTAATACCATCTGCTAAGGTTCAACATACAAGTTGGAAGGCACAGACACTCAGTCAATAGCAGACAGTATCTACTAAACTTGAATACCAGCATACCCCATGATCCTGCAATTGCACTCTTGGTTTGTGTTATATATGTGCATCAAAGGAAATCTGTCAGAATGCTCTAGAAGCATTCATTGTGCTAATAGCAAACATTATTCATGATAGCCCCAAACCCAAAGCCTCAACCAAATATCCATCAACAACAGGTTGGGTAAATAAATTATCCTGGATTCATACAATAGGATACTACACAGAAGTAAAAAGGAACCAACTACTGTTAGTATGACATTGAGAAATCTCTCAAACATGACACTGAACAAAAAATGAGATATGAAAGAGCACATACTAGGTAATTCCATTAGTATAAAGGTCAAAAACAGGCAAAACATACCTTGATGGTGACAGAAGTAAGGATCATGGTGGCTTTTTGTGGGTGGTTGGATAGAGACTGGGAGGGCAAGGAGGAGGACTCCTAGGGTACAGATAATATCCTATTTTCTGATTTGGGTTGGATTACAGAGGAATGATCACTTTGTGAAAATTCACAGAGATGTATATTTGGAACTTATGCACTTTTCTGTAGTACTTCGACTTCAATTGAAAATAATCTAAAATTGGTTACACAACCATATGAATGTACTTAACACTACTGAACTATTACCTAAAAATGGTTAAAATAGTCAACTTTGTTATGGGTATTCTACTACAGTTAAATTTTCTTTTTTAAAGAAGCAACCAATCTTGTTGACACCTTGATTTCAGACTGCTGGCCCCAGGACAGGGAGATGCAGCCAAATCCCATTCCTTCACACAATGTCATGATGAAAATATCACCATGATGACCCTTAAGTAACTGAAAATAGTTCTGCGATAGGATTCAGCTATACCCAAAGCTGGATGTATGCTTTTGGGTATATAGTCTATGGCAGCACTATTCACAATAGCCAAGGTATGGGATCAACTTAAGTGTCCATTGATGGATAAATGGATAAATGAAATGCAGATATATACATAATGGACTATAATTCTGCCTTAAAAAAGAATAAAAACTCATCATGAGTGGCAAAGTGGAGGAAACGGGAGGAGATTGTATTAAATGAAATAAACCAGACATAGAAAGACAAATATCACATGTTCTCTCTCACATGTGGAAATTTAAAATGTTGATCTCAACACAGAAGAGAGTAGAATAGTAATCACTAGAAGCTAGAAAAAGAAGAGGGTAGGACAGAAGGAGGTTTGGATAATGGGTACCAAAACACAGATAGGGGAAATAAGTATTAGTGTTCTACAACATAGTGGGATGACTATAGTTCACAAGAGCCTATTACATATTTTATGACCAGTTAAAAGAGAGAAACTGAAAGCCTCCAAACATAAACAAATGATAAGGAGAGAGAAATGTTTCTATACATGTATCGAAAAGAATCACATCATACTCCATAAACATGTATAATTATTTGTTATGATTCAGCTATAAAATGTCCCCTAGAAAAGCTCATGTGTTAGACAATGCAGTCAAGTTTGGAGGTGGGGTTTGGCGCTGGAGGAGGTGGGTCACTGGGGTGTGGCCTTGGGAACTATATCTGTCCCTGACCTCTCTTCCTCTCTCCCTCTCTCCCCACCCCCTCCCTCTCCTTCTTGGCCACCATGCAACATGCAGTGAGAGTGTCTTTTTCTCCACCGTGCTCTAAAGCCCTGCCACTAAGTTATTCCTGCCTTGGAAGTCAGCCTACCATGGAATGACCTTGAACCTGTGAGCTGCCTCAAATAAGCCCGTCCTCCTCTAAAGTTGTGCTTGTCGGGTATTTTGATCACAGTGATGAAAAAGCTGACTTAAACATTATTACATGTTAATTAAAATGAAAAACAAAACTTAGAAATATCACCATGATGTTCCATACTTAGTTTCATTGAGCAGCCATATCACTGATTTCTAAGCTGTGGTTTCTTATATTTGTAATACGTCACAAAAATAACATGTTCTAATAAAAAATCATCTCCAGTTAAATAAGGGAGTTTCACTGCATATACTAGTGTCAACAGAAAACAACATGGTCCTCCTTGGAGTTCTCCACACTCTGTGGACGAGGTTAACTCTTGCAGACAGTGAAGTCAAGCAAATAGACTTGAAAGCTGGAGGGACGCTCCCTCCATGCATGCCTGCAGGCCACTTCAGAGGAAGCTCAGGCCGGGTGAAGTGCGCAGGGAGCACTGTTGCCTACTGAGGCAGAGGGCTGGCCAGCCATCCTTCTCATCAGCCTCATGGTGCAGGGTTGAACTCATGCCAGAGCTGATCCTGCTCAATAAAGGGTTGGACCAGGTCACAGTCCTCTGGGCCAAAGTGCAAGCCCTGCAGCTGCACTCACTAGCAGCATTCTTTAAAACAGACATCACTGTTTGCAATAAATCTAAAGGGAAAGCTCACATAATTGTGTCCTGTCCGACAGCTCACCCGTTCTTCTAACTGTGCCTTCATACACCCAACAAATGTTGCTTGAATGTCTATATGCTTAAGTCGCTGCCCTTGGTTCTTTTAGAGGAAGAAGCTTTAGGCTCCATAGAGATTGTCTATATTTTCGGAGATGTCACAGATTTCCTTTGAAGAGACAAAATAGGATATGAATATCTCCCCAAAGGAATTGGTCAGAAATGGAGAGAAGCAGACTTCTCCATATTTCTCTCAAAAGTTCTAACCTCCTCCTTAATTGCTGCCCTGTGTTGGCTTTCAGAACACTCATTTGGAGTTGGGAAATGTGCAAGAGGAGCAGAGAGCAGAGGGGGCTTAATTTCATCCTTCATACAGGTCAGAGGGTATGATAAGGCTGTCCTCTTACTTACTTAGCATAATGGAAAACTTTGGGATTATCTGTATGTATAAATAAAGCTAGCTTTATTCTAGGAAAGAAACTCTCAGAAACTGATTGCTTTCCCACTATGTTTCTTCCACTTCTCCTTCCCTTACAGAGAAGAATTCTAATTTTTTAAAGATGTCTATCTTTCTCTACCAAAAGAATCCAGTCCATTTTGCTATTATGGAGCCACTGTTGAATTGAACATCTCTGGAGACCCACCTGAGCCTCTTGAGATGTGAGAGAATCTATTTTCTTACAATGTAAGTCTATTTGATACAAGATTTTTCCATTAGTTATGGGCTAAGACATCTAGAATGATACAAAAGCCTGGGGAACAAGGTTAAAAGTCTTGTAACTGTGCAGTGATATCAGGCCAGGATAAAAGCAAGATTAAGGTTGCACAAAATCTGCTCTGGGCTCTTGTCCACTAGCTTTCTTATTCACATTAAGCCTCAGTAGGGAAATGGCAGATACATTGGAATAAAGCACATCTGCTATGGTTTGAATGTGTGCCTCCAATTTTTATGTGTTAGAAATTTAATCCCCAAATTCATATACCAATGATATTTGGAGATGGGACCTTGGGGAAGTGATTTTGTCATGAGGGCAGAATTAATACTAAATGTGGATTAATCTATTCATAGATTAGTGGGTTACAGTGCGAGTGGTTTGGTTATAAAATCCAACTCTCTCTGGCATGTTCCTTCCACCATGCTAGGAGACAGCAAGAAGGCCCTCACCAGAGACTCTTAGGTAATCAGTGAGAGCAACAGAATATAAACTAAGACAACCTCTATGTAAAAAGGGACCACAAAACACATTCACAGACTTGGATAAAATTGCATATTACTTCTTGTTCATGAATCTTTTTCTTTTCTCAGCTCAAGAATCAAACTTCTTAACTTGCTACTTCTCCTTTAAAGGTCCTTTGGAAGAAAATTGAAATGGATTTCAGTGGCTGATGGAGGTAGAACATAAACCATAGAAAATCTCAGAAAATAGGCAGTCTACATCCCAACTTCAGCCAGAAAAATGGCTGAAGGAATTCTTCCTCAACCCAGTCTTCTGACCACCTTCTTCATCTCCTCCTTCTGCTCCTCCTGATTATTGTTATTATTATTATTATTACTATTATTATTTGTACTGGGGATTGAACCCAGGGGAATTCTACCTCCAAGCTACACCCAAGCACTTTTTATTTTTTGTTTTGAAACAGAATCTTGATGAGAATCTCACTAAGTTGCTGTGGCTGGCCTTAAATCTTCTATCCTCCTGTCGCAGACTTCCAATTAGTGAGATGGCAGGCATGTGCCACCATGCCAGGCTCCAGTCCTCTAACATTCTGATTCAGCAATACTACAATACTAGGTGGGGTCTTGGAATTTATGTTTTATGCAAGTCCCCCAGGTGATCCTGGTGTAAATAATCCAGGGGCCTTACTGTGGGGAACATTGGTCAAAATCACCCAGTAGTGATGCTGGCTAATTCTCCATCCTGAGGCAAAGGAAAGAAGGATTGTTGAAGTCAAGGCTCAGCTCATCCTTAGCTGCCTAACCTTGCCTCATTGAATCTTGGTTTTCTTCATATATAAAATGAAACTAACAAGACTTGACTCCCTCAACTGTTGTGAGGATGAAATCCTGAATGTGAGTGCCACGGTGTGGCTCAGCTTCATGGGTTTGTTTGCTTATCAATGTTTTGATTCTGCAGGTCCATCAGGACCAGAGCCCTGGACTTTCTCCTGTATCCCTCGCCAGTGAGCTTTCAGGGTTGATCTAGGACTCCTTTAGAAAATCCATCTGGCTAAGCTTTCCACCCACATCAGGAGGATAAGCTGCCTCCTGCACACTTGGTTTAGTGCATACCTGCCAGTCCTCTGGGGCCAGCCTCTTGCTAAAGCTGCCCTAGGGTTCTGAAGATTGTTCCCCAAAACAAGAGGTTCTCAGTAATTCAAGTGAGGAATGTGAACTCTCCTATTTTCAGACTAGCACACCAGCTTCTTCCTTACTTTTTAGGAATGAAGGGAAGATAGAGAATTGGCAAAAACTGTCCTCCAGCTGGCTCACAGACAATCCATTCACCCAGCACATATTTATTGAATTCTTACTCTGTGCCAAACCCTGGGCAATGACTCAGAGTTTGCCTCTGGCCCCTGCCATCCTCTCTCTTCTCTTATAGGAACACATTGAGATGCTGAGTCTGGAGGCAAATTAATGAGGTGACAGCTGGAAGTTTTCTTTAGACTGAATTTCCCTTCCTGCAATCTTCCCTTCTCCAGCCACCAGGAAGCAGGCTGGTGCCCTTGTGAGCCTCAGGTTATGCAAAGGCTGTGCCCTGCTGTCCCTCAAGGGACCTGTAGCATTTAGGATTAGTAATAACAACCCACACTTCCCAGCCACAGCACCCTGCACTTTGCAACCCAAGGTGTGATGCCTCCAAGGGATTCTCTGATAAAAATAATTAAAGACAACTCATTTGAACGTTATAAATGCCTTAGTCCTTAAAGTACATGTTAGAGCCAGCTCAGGATTGTCCCTCTACATCATGTGAGTGGAGTTGGAGATAGCACTGTAAGTTTTCACAAAATGTCTTCCACTCACCTCATCTCTTCTGGTGCCCAGGGAAGGCAGGGGGAAGGAGGGGCTACTCCGTGCATCCCCAATACATGCTGCATGGCCCCCATTTTTATCTAGTCTTCACGAAAGGGAGGAAAACCCTTTTTATCCTTGTAGAAATTCCTTAGCATAAGGAATCCTGCTGGTGTTTTTTGCCTCCTCCATAGCCACTTACATTCTCAGCTTTTTGGGATAGGGTGATCTCTGTCCCTTTGATCCCTTCTTTGTGCTCTTCCTGTCCCTCTTTGCCATCTTCACACTCTTGTCATGTTCAAAAGTGGACACTATGCATTAATAAGGGTTTCTCTGATGCCCAAAGCAACAGGATTACCTCCAAGCTTGGCACAGTATACTTCCTTTAATATTTTGGAGGGATGCAGCTGGTCCATGGACAAAGCCCAATTAAAACCTCCTGTAAACTGGGCATGGTGGCACATGTCTGTACTTGGGAGGAGGAGATAGGAGGATTTCAGGTTCAAGGCCAGCCTCAGCAACTTTGTAAAGGCCCCCCCCCCAAAAATGGGCTAGTGTATATCTCAGAGATACAATGTCCTTAAGTTTATTTAATAGGAAGGAAAACCCAACCTCCTGTAGCTACAGCAAACACAGCAGGAAAGGGGCTAGTCACAGGTCCTGGAGCACCAGGGAATTTCTCCTAAATACAGAGTTCTGGGAGCCGACTGAAGGAAGATGCTATGGTCCAAGAAGCACGGCCTCTGCTCCTTGGAAAGCCCCAAAAGGCAAGAGGCTGTGTCCACAGAGATGTTACTGGGATCATCTAAGGCTCTGTCTCAAACCAACTCTTCTCTCCCCCATGGCCCTCCATGCACCCCATTCCCTATGACATCAGGGCAGTCCCCATCTAAGAGCAGACTGCACACCATGGCGCTCGTACTGGAGCCTGTTCTGTTCCATTAGGCCAGGTTTCCATCTCCTCCGCCTCCAATTATCAAGCCCCTCTCTCTCTCTCTGAGATGATGTCCAAACGCCCTTGTTCTGAAGCCCTGTGTCTCCCCACCCTGCAGTTCTACAGCATATTGCTTTCATGTGGCCAAACAAATCCCCATCCCAGTTTGGGATTCAGAATGGTTTCCACGACACTTTCCCACTGAAATACTTGGCTACTTCCCTCAAGTGGAGGGGAAGGAAGGGACCTTCATTGATGGATCACCTGCCATGGCCAGGCAGTATGCCAGTAGCTTTACAGAAGAGTTCCATGGAATCTTCACTGACCACCTCATCAGGCAGACATTGGCATACCCGTCTTACAGATAACACCTGCCAAGCCAAGGCAGCAAGCCAGAATCAGGATTTAAACTCAAGACTTGACTCCAAAGATCATGCTTTTGTTTGGCATTATCACCTGGTCCAGTGCCTTGTGCATAAATTCCCAGTAAATGTTTACTGAGTGGGATGTATGATCTCAGGGCGTTGAGGGGAATTGTTGAGACTGGCCATCTCAAGTGATTTAGACTTTGGCATAGCTTTCTGAAGGGAGGAGTTAATAAAGGGGAAGATCAAAAGAAAATAAATGAGTCTCTATTTTGGTAAGAGGCAGGGATGTTTCCTGGTGCCCTCTCAGCCTTCTTTTCCCGTCACCTTTCATCTATATTCGATGGAATGGCATGAACATTCCTTCCTGGCCCTTGCTGCAGCCAAGTATTCTGATGTACTTGTGTGCAGGCTCCCTGGGGGGTGACACCTGCCATCTTGCTTCTGCAGTGTTCTCAGCTGAGTATGTTCCAGGTTCTCATTTTGGCAGAGTTCAAGACCAGAGTCTGCCCCAGACAGAGCCTCTTCCTGCAGTGAGATGGTTACAGAAGGTCACTGTCCATCTTTACCCAGGGATGCCTGCCAACTGTGTCCTGCTGCCTCCTGACTCTGTTTCCTTATGTCATCTGATGATGGGAAACCCAAGGCCTCTCCAAATCTGTCTGCTCAGGATTCCTCCTAGTCAAAGTCATAGGCTCTGTTCAACTGCACAGGGAGCCATATGAGGGGAAACAATCATCACAACCAGGCTTTTGGGGGATTCCAGCAGGTCTTTTTAAGCATCTTCCAATTCAGTCATTGCAGAGTCTTTAACTTGGATGCATGTTCTCAGAGCTGCTGGGTGGACATGCAGGGCTCATTCCTCCACTTGTTCATTCATTCAGTCAGTTTCGAAGTTCATTCATTCACTGTCAGTTCCATAATCTATTCTGTTCTCTTCCACAAGCATTTAGTTCAGGCTTCCCATTCCAAAATTTCTAATGAGTCATAACTGTGAGCGGGCAGTGAGGATGTCCCTGCAGTTCAGCAGTCCAAATTTAGTTTCCCAAGTTTGGAGTTTGGCTTCCTGCATTGGCCATTTGAACTTGATCTAGTAGACTTCAGAGAAGCCAGTTGGAATCAGGCAGAGGCTAGAGACAATGGGGAAAGGTGGCAAGCTTTAGAAGGTTCAGGTGTGTGTCTCTGTCCTATCCTGGTCCTGCCCATGGCACACTGAATGTTTGTGCTTGGCCCAGGGGCCACTTGAAGGCAGGGCGTGTGACAGCTTACTGTGACTTTTGGCTGGTAGCCAGAGTGACTGGTACATGGCCCTCAGACTTGGCTCCTATCCCTGCTACTCACTCACTCGGAATTCTCTGGGTTTGGAGCCCTAGAATCAAAATGAGAAAACACACTATTCTGTTCTTTTCCTCAAAGTGTAAGCATACTTGCTCTTGGGTTCTTTTGGGGAGAACAGAACAAAACTAAAAGCAAAGAGAGCCAAAAGCAGCAACACTCAGTGCTAATATGGAATTGAAAAACACATTTAAAAATACACACCACCATCTCATTGGGGGCTGTGTAACTTCGGGCCATTATTTAACTTCTCTGGATCTTATGAGCAGCATAAGGTGCTGCTGTAAGGAATAACTCTATATGTGTGTGTATATTCCTTGACTTATCTATTTGTGTGTGTGTGTGTGTGTGTGTGTATGTGTGTGTGTCTGCTTACACTAAAAAACATAAAGAGCTCCTAAAGTGCTAAGTAATGTTGTGACACCATGCTCTAGGTGGTATTGCATCATAGCATTTAAAGAGCCAAGCTCGCTGTTATTTTCTGCGTTTCCAGAATGTTAACAGGAAATACAGAATTCTACTGTTAGGTGAACAGTCTCCACTCCCAGTGGCACACACCTGGGCACACGCCCACCTGAGGGGGATCAATGTCCCTGGCTCTGCACTTCAAGATACCAGGACCTTCTGGAAAAGCCCCCTGAGTTGTCTTTCTCTGCACTACTACAAGAGAGGTGACTATATTTTGCCACTCAGCCATCAACAAAAATGGGGCAAATGGGAGAATGTTCCCACCAAAACTGACTCTGCTTTCCAGGAAGAAACATTATTTGAGATAGCACTCCATTTTCCATTTGACTAGCTACTTTCCCTTTTAGTTCACATGCCATGAATGTGAAAGCTTTGAGGCAGGTGTGAAAGAGCAAAAACAAACAAACAAACAAAAAAAAACAAAAACAAAAACAAAACAAACAAGGCAGAATGTGCAGCTTGTATCTTTGCCGAGTAAAGTTTGCTTCTGGGTGCCAGCAATCGGGACAACGACATGGTAAACTCATCACCTGCCAAGAGGTATAACGTGTCCTACAGATACTGTTTCATTCTTTACAGACCAGCACGTTCCCTTCTCAGGATGAGGACAGCGAGGGCAGCAGGTAACAGTCCCCGGGAAATTTTTCAAACCTTACTCTCTCACTCTTCTCCTCCCCACACAGAAATCCCAGATTTGAGAAGTGGTGGCTTTTTAGGGACATGCTCCCAGAGCTAGCCCATAGTACTTTCATATTATGAATGGACCAGAGTCTGGAAGAGGAAATTCTGCTACTTCCTGCCAATCAAATACTTCCCCAGACCCAGAGCTCTGTCTAGGTGATGGAGTCTTAGTGCCAAGCCAACCCTCAAGGCTCACCAGTCTTTATGAATTTGATATTTTTCATTTAGTTAAAATAAAATGTTTGTTTCTAGGTAATGTTAAGTCACTGGTAGTCATGGGAGACCAAAGGGTTATAGATAATTGGTAAACACTAATAATCCTGAAACCTCACTTGGACTGGTCACTTCAACTCTCCCTCCCAAAAAATTCCCACCAGAGCGGCTATTAATGTAAGCACCTTGATTGGTTTGTGTCCTGACCTTCATCCTTGCCTAATCTCATCTTGATGTAGCAGTGTTAAGTATCAAAGAGGCCCACTAGTCAAATAAGAAGCTGCAACCTCCCGCGACAGGGAATTCCTATGTATGTGTGTCCAATGGCAAGGATGACAAATAATGGACAATTCAAATCTTAAAACCTACAAAATGAGTTCACTAAGTACTATCAGCTTAGGTATGTTACCAATTGATTTTTATTTCATAGTGAGTCTTCACTATGAGATTCTGTTGGTCAATGATTACTAACTTCCTTGTGTCCTTAAACTTTTTAATTTAAATTAAAAAGCTATGGACCCTTTTCCCAGGAAATTGTATTCATACCAATATAGGTATACTTTTGCTTATAATTTCCAGAGTTTTGAAGCATTAATAAGTGGCTTATAGGTACAATGAAATATAGTAAGCCTAGTGCAAACACTAAACAGATGCAATCCCTTTCTTCTAATACTTTCCAATTTATAAGAAAGTATATTATATAAACAAGGCATGGTGGCTTGCACCTGTGATCCTACTGTTTGGGAGACTGAGACAAGAGGATCACAGGTTGGAGGTGAGCCTCAGCAACTTAGTGAGATCCCCACCAACTTGGTAAGACCCTGTTTCAAAATAAAAATAGAAAATTGGGTTGGGGTGTGGCTCAGAGATAGAATACCCCTAGGTTAAATCCCCGGTACCCCCCAAAAGTATAATACATAATACAGGAAGACTGACTATGTTAAGATTTATAAAAAGATACACAGTGAACCAAAAATGTATACATCATTTAATAACATATATTTTGTCAGGTAACGTGAACAAGCATTTTCCAAACCTATTCAAGTTACTTTAAAACACAACACTCTCATATCCTTCTGAAACATTACTCCAAAACATTTGTTATTAATATCTAAAGTCTATTTGGAAGCACTGCATAGCTCCACATGCAAGGGCAGGGTAAGGATCAGTTATATGTGACAAAAATGAGGTTGTAAGTAATGACATCACAAAGAAGGTGACATTTAGATGACGCCTCAAGTGTGATCTGAAAAGATTTTCAATAGATGGAAAGACCTAAGATTAATGTGTTGGGAATCATAACCAATGGGAGGGGAGCCAGCAGTAAATACAATAACCCTTTGGAATCACTCTTTGGCATTTATAAAAATGTAGTAGCATATCAAATGCGTAGGTAATGGGTCTATTTGAAGGTCATTTCATCCCTCCTTTCCTTGTATTGCTATAATTTAATCTAAAGAAATGTGATCCCTCCACAAAAGAGGTCCTTGCAGACCCTACCCAGAATGCTTTGTTTTATTCAGCCTTTGGGCACAGATGCCTCTCCCAATATCAGGAGGTTGAAATGGAGTGCTAGGCAGACACAGACACAGACACATGCGAACTGCTAAACCCCAGCCCAGACTGGGGAGAGAAGACCATGTTGTGCCAGAAGCAACTACAGTGTGGAGGAGATGCTTCCCAAGTCAGAAGAGCTGAAGGTGGGGTTTTCACTTGGCAAAATCTGATACTGGACAAATTCAGCCTCTACAGTGCTCTATACAAAAGAGACCTGCAAAAACTATTTCTTGAATGAATAAAAGTTAGGTTTTCACAATTTCACAAGTTAAACTCCTTTCCCCTCCCCTAACAATGAGAAATAGAATTACTTGGTCTTATGCTTCTTTTTTATTGAAAGTTTATTATGAATATTTAGACCAGGTATTCTTTTTTTTTATCATAAAGTGACAGGAAAGCCTGCACATGTTTATTAATTAAATGCCGTGCACAGAGCAGTGACTTTGGATTATGTGCCTACATCTTTTTTTTTTCTAATTTTTTATTGTAGTAATTCGTGCAATATAGCATACATCTTTGTTAAGTATGAGTTGTTAACAACATATTTGCACACAATTCTCATTTGACCCCTTCCCCAATTCCCACCCCAATCCCCTCCCCTTCCCTCCCCCTCCCTCCCCCTCAGGTTCACTTCGGTGAGTGACCTTGATATGATTGTGTAATTACATCATGTGCTTTAGGGTGTCCCTCTGCCCCCTGCATCCACTACAATTAAATCAACTTCGTTGCTTATCGAGGATCACTCCTTTTCATCTGGAGATCCTCCTATGCCCCATCTTCTCCCTAGCATCCACATATTAGGGAGAACATATGCTTCTTAACTCTTTGTGACTGACTAATCTCACTTAACATAATGTTTTCCAGTTGCATCCATTTCCCTGCAAAGAACATGATTTTATTCTTCTTTATGGCTGAGTAAAATTCCATT
>PVLC010007608.1:0-56322 GCA_004027655.1 Graphiurus murinus | reverse complement strand
ACACACCCATGTACTTCTTCCTGGGCAACCTCTCCATCCTGGACATCTGCTACACGTCCACCTTTGTGCCCCTGATGCTGGTCCACCTCCTGTCATCCCGGAAGACCATCTCCTTCACTGGCTGCGCCATCCAGATGTGTCTGAGCCTGTCCACGGGCTCCACGGAGTGCCTGCTGCTCGCCATCATGGCCTATGACCGCTACCTGGCCATTTGCCGGCCACTCAGGTACCCCGTGCTCATGAGCCGCCAGCTCTGCTTGCTGCTGGCAGGAGCTGCCTGGGTGCTGTGCCTCCTCAAGTCAGTGACCGAAACAGTCATCGCCATGAGGCTGCCGTTCTGTGGCCATCACGTGGTCAGTCACTTCACCTGCGAGATCCTAGCAGTGCTGAAGCTGGCCTGTGGCGACACGTCGGTCAGCGAGGCCTTCCTGCTGGTGGGAGCCATCCTGCTGCTGCCTGTGCCCCTGACCCTCATCTGCCTGTCCTACCTGCTGATCCTGGCCACTGTCCTGAGGGTACCGTCGGCAGCCGGGCGCCGCAAAGCCTTCTCCACCTGCTCCGCACACCTGGCCGTGGTGCTGCTCTTCTATGGCACTGTCATCTTCATGTACATGACACCCAAGAGCAAGAAGGCCCGTGTGTCTGACGAGGTCTTCACGGTCCTCTACGCCGTGGTCACACCCATGTTGAACCCTGTCATCTACAGCCTGAGGAACAAGGAGGTGAAGGAGGCTGCCAGGAAGGTGTGGGCCAGGAGAAAGGCCTGCAGGTGAGGACGGACAGCCTCCCCATGGGCAACGGCCCAGCTGATGGGGAGGCCATCCATGCCAATGGCGACGTGGGCAGGACAGAGGACTAGGCATACCTTCATCCCAGTAGCTCACCAGTCGTCCTCTGCTCCTTGCCCTGTCATGGCCCCAGGCCGGCTCCACCTCCCTCCCTGGGCCTCCAAAACCTCTCAGCCAGTCTCAAGATGCCAGTCTTGTTCCTCCTTCCACTCATCCTCCATGGGGCATCCAGAAGGATCATTTTGAAAAGCACATGGGATCACATCACTCTTCTGACCGACATCCATATATGGGTCCCCACAACCTTCAGGACAGGGCGGACACTCTTGGAGACCCTCACCCCAGCCTTCTGCCCCACAGCCATACAGGAGGCAAACGTGGGCCTCGCCCTTCCTGCACCGCCAGGCTCTGAGCTCCTCCTGGGTCCTCCCCACGAGGCTGCTGCTCCCACCATGTGTAACTGGACTGCCTGGCCCGTGTCACTCCACGCCACTCTGCTCCTCTCACCGTGTCCCACCCCACCATGCTCTTGCTTTCCACTGAAGCTCCTAGAGCAGGAGTGAGAGTCCAATGACTCTGTCCCAGCATCCGGCCTTGCCCATCCCAGGCCCTTCACAGGTCTCCTGAGCAGAGCTGGGGTGGAGTCCACAGATGACAGGCAAGGCCCAGTCCTTCTGGAGGTGACAGTAGAGGTAGCAATGATGCCCCGCGCCCAAGATCCCCAGACCTGTGTGGCCCTGGGGCACCAACCACCCAAAGCAGTCCAGAGCCTGGAGCCCCCCATCTCCCTCTTTGGTAGCAGCAGCAGCCGTAGCTTCAGTAGCCTGCCTGGCATCCAGGCCTCGCCTGGCTTTGGGGGAGCTTGCCTGCTACTGAGGATCTTCACTTCCTTTTCTGGAGTCGATAATCGCACAGTGGAAACACACCACAGAGCACTTCCACACCCCCTGCCCGAGTGTCACCTCTGCACCATGGGGAGCTGACCTTGGCCTCCAACAGCAGTCCAGCCCCCTCCTGCCCACAGATGCCGTTCTGCATGGCCCCACACGAGCCTCCCCTACACCCCTCAGGCTTTCTGCCTCCTTCCTCTGTGGGTCAGAACAGGGGCCCAGAGAAGGCATGCAGACTCTCAAACCTTGCTGACCACACCAGAGCTAAGGCTGGCTGGGCCCAGGTTATCTTCTGGGCCTTGGGTGCCCTGACAGGAGAGTGGGCTTTCTCCTGGGGCATTGCAGTTACACTCAGGTTGACTTTGAGTGGGGTCATTGTTGTATACCATCCCTCTACACACGGTGAAGAATTTTTTTTTCTATTATTAGGTAAGGTACAGGGAGGTAGGTGGTGTCCAACAGTGCTGGTCTGATGGTGATGGCAGTAAATTAGCATATACTTGTTGGAAACAAGAATATAGAGCTTTTAAAAACTTCAACACTAGCCAGGTATGGTGGCACATACCTGTAATCCCAGTACTTGGGAAGCTAAGACAGGAGGATCACAGGTTCAAGGACAGTCTCAGCAAGTAGTGAGACTCTCATCAACCTAGGGAAACCCTGTTTTAAAAGAAAAATAAAATAGGACTGGGGATGTAGCTCAGAGGTAAAATGCACCTGGGTTCAATCCCCAGCACCAAAAAAAAAAAAAAAAAAAAAACTTCCACACTCTTTGACCCCATACTGTCACTTCTAAGAAAATAGTTAAGGATACATACAAAGATTTATATATAAGGATATTAATCAAATATTTTTTTTGTTTTGTGTGTGGTACTGGGGATGTAACCCAGGAGCATTTTACCTCCAAGCTACACCCCCAACCTGATTTTACTCTTTTCTTTTGAAACATTTGAAATAGGGTCTTACTGAATTGCAAAGGACCTCACTAAGTTGCTGAGGCTGGCTGTGAACCGGAAATCCTCCTATTTCAGCCTCCCAAGTACTAGGATTAAAGTGTGTGCCACCACACCTGGCTCAAATATTATTTAAAGTAAGAAAACTTGTAATAAATCTCATAGAATATTTAAATAAATCCTATTGGAGCCAGGCATGGTAGTACACACCTGTAATCCCAGTACTTGGGAGGCTGAGATAGGAGGATCACAGGTTCACAGCTAGCCTCAGCAACATAGTGAGGCCCTCCACAACTTGGTGAGACCCTGTTTCAAAAAAAAACAAAAACAAAAAAAGGACTGGGATATGGCTCAGAGATAGAACACCCCTGGGTTCAATCCTCAGTACCATACACACACACACGCACACACACACACACACACACACACACACACACACTAATAATAATAAAAATAATAAATAAATAAATCCTGTTAGAGTCCAGTGATACTGCAGCCGCTAAAAATCTTATTTTTGAAGAATTTGACAAGGAAAATGCTCACACACACACACACACACACACACACACACACACACACACAAAAGAACATCGCATCCAGTATCTTCCTAAAAGTATCTTTCTTGTGGTCAGATGGATAACTATGTAGAAAATTCTGGAAAAGTATGACAAAATAGTAACAATAGCTTCCTTTGGATGATGATGGCATTATAGATACATACTGTTCTCTTATGTTTTCAATATTGTTCTATGTTTCTAAAGTAAATATGACTGACTTTAAAAATATTCTTGCTGGTCATGGTGACCCACACAGAAATCCCAGCAACTCAGTACACTGAGGCAAGAGGATGGTGAGTTCAAGCTACCCTGGGCAACTTAGTGAGACCCTGTCTCAAAATTTAAAAGGAGTGGGGAGGGTTCAGCGTATAGCTCCATGGTAGAACATCCTGGGTTCAATTCCAAGTACTTCAAAATTATTTACTTAATTAACTAATTAATACTGTTCTGTATTTTAAGAAGTAGGAGATCTGGAGTTATCCAGCCCCAGAGTACAGGATGGAGGAAGAGAGCCCCCGCCCGGGTGTGGGAAGTGGGGAAGCTGTTGCAGTACCAGGCACTTGATGAGGCCTGATCCAGTGAAGCAGAGAGGGCAGAGGTGAGAAATATTTGGGAAATATGAGCATCTACATGCACTACAATATCTTGGAGATGCATATATATGTGGGTTGTTGTATGTTACACATGTAATCTTTGGGATTACAGAGGGGGTGAGGGAGAGGAAAGACTATGGGCTGATGGCTGAGTTTCAGGCTTGTTGAAGTGGACAGAGGTGCCAGCTCTGGGCACTGAGATGAGGAAGACCAGCATAGGAGGAGGGGCAGGACTGAGATCTGATGAGTTTGTCTCAGGTATCCAGCCAAAGGAAGCTGTTCTATGGGTAGAGAGAAAATAAGCCTTGCCAGTTTTCCAATATTTTACTTTTTCCCATTGCCAATAAAACATCTAAAGACAAATCATAATATAATAAGACAATTTGCAACTTCTGTTGCTTTATTGAAGGCTACCTCTAAACCCTGTCAAGGTGTTAATCTATATTGTAAAAGGATATGAGATAGAGGGGGAAAACTCCTGTGTCTGGGTAGATCTGGCTTGCAAAGATCCCTCACTCACACTCAGGGTCTCCCACCTTCCAAAGCAATGAACTTCTTTGGAGGATTTGAACTTAGATGAATCCAGGTGCTCTGGCAACCCTGGAAGGAGACAATTATATCACAGTCCAGGCACCCAGGCCTGGTGAAGGGCAGTCCTGGGCCCTCAGCCTGTGGCAGGACTGCAGCCAGCCTGGTCTTCACATTCTCTGTCCAGCATCTCTCCTGTGTGCACCTCATCCCAGCAGGATTCTTCTGGAACAGGGTGAGGGACCTGGAGTCCCTGAAGCCCAGGTCCCTCTACGGCCAAAACTGTACCTTTGTGTAGTTGCAGGATTTGAACTTTAAATTGGGCAGGGACTCCGAGGTCCCTGAGAGCAGGAGCAAGTGAGCTGATTATGTGGCAGGGGACCAGGCAGCTGGTCCTTGGAGCCTGTTGGCCAGACCACCCCAGCACCTTGTGCCTGCTGGAAATGAACTCAGTACTTCCTTGTTGGCCGCCCAAGCTCCCAGCATACACTTCTGCCACCAGGCCACTAGGAAGAAAGGAAGGAACATTCACCTGACATGTTATTCTCATGAAAACCTTTTGAAAAAAAAATAAAAGCCACAATCCTTACTCAGGGAAAGGGCACAAGAATAATAACATAATCCATCACTCAACAAGTATTGCCCTGTGCTAGGCTCTGTGCTAAGGGCTTTACTCCATCTTATTGGAGTCTCAAAGTAACGCTACTTCTGAGAAAATAGCATTATAGATAAAGAAACTGGGGCTGAGAAAATTGTTAGCAAGTGACAGGGCTGGGCTTAGACCCTGCTCAGTCACCCTCCACCTCCAGACACAGGAATCCCACCTCCAGAATCCCTGAAATCCAGGAATTTCAGAAAAGCTGTACCTAAAGCTCTCAAGCTTTCTGCTTGTTATTCCCCATCTTGTTTTTAAAATAACTCTGTGTGTGTGTGTGTGTGTGTGTGTGTGTGTGTGTGTTACTGAAGATTGAACCCAGAGTGCTCTACCTCTGGGCTACAACCCAGCTCTATTTTATTTTGAATCAGGGTCTTGCTAAAGCTACCACACGCTTGCTTCAAAACTGTGATCCTCCTATCTCAGTTTCCCGAGTACTGGGATTACAGGTGTGCGCCGCCATAGTTGGCTGCTTTTAAAATCAACTTTTAAGCCTGAAATAAGTATGAAATGGGCAAAATTAGATTCACCAACCAATAAGATTGATGTGATATTGACCTTGTAAGGGAACGCTGGCTGGTCACACCTCAGGATTGGAAGTTACTGGAAAGATATGGGAAACTGTTTCAGAGATTACAGAGTAACAGAGATCTCTTACTGAATATCTACATTTCTTAGAGGGAGGAGCTGGACCAAGATGAGACAGCAGAAAAAGAACAAAGATAAAGGGCCCTCCCTCCCAGCCCAGGGCTCAGGCTTTGCGTCTCCCTGCTCCTTGGGAGGGGTAAAACTGTGGATGAAGCCAAACAGTTATTTTCAGAGGCTCTCAATGCCCAGCGCATCCTGACTGAGTACATTGTTCCCCTGGTGCAATGCTGTGCCCACGCTGCAGAGTCAAAGCCGTTGGTAGCCAGGCAGCGTGGAATTTTCCAGACACAGATGTCTTTCTGTGAGCTGGTTCTAGGTGCCATAAAGGTGTTGAGATCAGACCCTTTGGTTGCAAGGAACCTCGCCTTGCTCCTGACTAGCTCTCCAGAAGGAACGGCTATTTCCACAGGTGGGAGTCTGGCCCCCAAAGCTCTTCTCCCAGAAAACACAATGACAGCACCGTTCTGTTGGGGGCTGAGGGTGATGGAGGGAGAAGGAGCACTTCTCTTAAGGGGAGACATCAGGATTGGGAGCAGGACAGCAGCACTGGTTCTCAAAAAATAGTTCAGTGTGAAGGGAAGTCACTGACACTCTGGGTACAGGACACCGGGCAGTGACAGTGATGAATGGGACACAGTGCTTGCACTTCTATCACTCAATATTCAACAGTACAGTCAGAACGAACACCGACAGTGAAGCACAAGGCACGGCAGGATGAAATTCATCTGGGCCGCAGCTGGGTGACCGTCCAGTTGTCCAGGTGGTCAGGTCTGTGGAGGCATCCGAGGAGGCTTCTCAGAGAAGGTGGTGTGCCAGTCGAGCTTAGAAGGATAAATGGACAAGAAAGGAAGACCCATCCGGCATGAGGAGATCTCATGGGAAGAGGGACAGACTGAAGCTTATGGGCTCTGTCCACACACTGCTTATGGGAGCAGTGTGGTGAGGCTGGAGCAGGTGTGCAGGAGGGATGGGCTGAATTGAGCACTGGCTGGCCAGAGACTCCTCACGCAGCCTGGTGCCTCCACCTCACCTGCTCTTTTTGTGAGACATGGATGAGGAAGAGAATTCCAGACTCAGGTGAATTCTGCCCCTCCCTGCTTGAAAACAGGCGTCAGAATTTGAGATGGGCATTGGTGGTTTTGTTACCACACATCCAGCAATGTCCTTCTGGTACTTCTTTGACATTGTCTTTGAAACCCTGACTCAGAGAGAATCTCAGAGGTCTAAAGCCCAGGGAGATGAAGGGATGTGTCCAAGGTCACTGAATCCAGGGAATAAGTAAATGATTGTAACGTCCCTGAGGGCAGAAGATCCATCTATTTCTGGCGAACCCACAGCACCTGTCTCAGGCCCCAGTACACGGTACTATTAGGTGAGTGAGGAAATGAATGTGCCATCAAACTGGGGCAATTTTTTTTTTAACCAACCATGGGGGAGGATGCCTGCCTTTAAATGTTCACATGGGTAAAATTTAAGGGGAGATAAGAGCCCCCATTGAGCAACTGCCCTTTATGTTGCAGAAGCTGTCCCTTACCAAGTAACTAATTCAGAGTAGAGAAAGGAAACCCTGCTAAGCTTGGAGGGAGAGGGTGCCATGGAAGACACTGGGGCCTTTGCCTGGGAGGTGAGAGGACGGACAGAACAGGTGTCTGTGTCTGTAGCGGCAGACCTCCATCTACAGCCTCGACAGCAACATGCCACTGCCCCACCCTGGCCGGCTTATATGCACCTTTACATGCGTCTCCTCAGTACTGCACAGGATCCCCAGTTTTCAAGGAAGAAATTAATTTCACAGTGGCTATGAAACTTGGTCAATATCATGCACTACATCATCTACACAGCTTGTTTGTGTAGAAGTACAAACTGCCATGTATGTATTTGCTAGGAGACAAATCTGGGTTTTTGTTTTTGTTTTGTGATACTGGGGATTGAACACAGGGGAATTCTACCTCTGAGCTATACCCCCAGCTCTGTGTGTGTGTGTGTGTGTGTGTGTGTGTGTGTGTGTGTGTATGTGTGTGTGTATTGGAAACAAGATCCTGCTAGGTTACTGAGAGTTTCCCTAAGTTGGTTGATGAGGCTGGTCTCAAATTCATGATCTTCCTGCCTCAGCCTCCCAAGTACTGGAATTACAGGTGTGGGTCACCATGCCCAGTTCAGGGTTCAGTGCTGGGGATATAGCTCACTTGCCTAGCATGTGTGAGGTTCTGAGTTCAATTCCTAGCACCAATGTGTATATATATATAATTAAAATTAAGCTAAATTGTAGGTTCCACACCTGTGTAGGTGCCTGCTCTTGGCAGGGATACTGAATCCTGATACCTGTCCCAATTCGCTGAATTAAATAATTGGGACAAGACTTTTGGAAGAAGGAAAAAGAAATGTGTTGATTTACTAGCAAATCAGAGAAACCAGTGAACTTAAGCATTCAGGAACAATGCCTGGATTTTCCCCAAAGCAAAGGAAATGAAGTCTGTTTTTCAGAGCTGGTTCTTCAGGATCATGCGAGTGTCTTATCAGAAGGAGTGCTATTCCTGTTCAAGTCTTCTTTGAGTCAGTTCTCATTCAGATCCACAGGCCAGGGTCATGTGGTGCTGGTGTGTTATCAGAAAGGATACAATTTGTATTTAAGTCTTCCTTGAATCAGTTCTAATGTAGATCCACAGGTACCATGTCCCTTCCATCCGTAAATGGATGAGAACACGTTATTTGCTAACAGAGGGTGAAGGGAAGGGGGATGACAAAGGAAGAAAAATGTCAGCTTTGAAACAAGTCATCTATTAGCTGCCAAAGTCGGAAGCAGGAATGGCACCGAGCCTGCTCTCAAGGTGTAGCAAAGAAGACAGGTGCACCATAGACCACATGATAACTTGGAGGGGTGGCCAGGTGTTACAGGAGCACAAGAATGCAGATAACCGTAAAGGATGGAGGAGAGAATTTTAAAGAGGAGACAGAACTGGGCTCTGAAGACTGAGCAGGAATGGCTCACTAGGAAAGAGAGAGGACACACTTAGATCCTTGGCAAAGATGAAGAGCTGGGAAAACAAATGGGTTCAGTCCCCATTACCTTAAAAGATAGTATTTTTCTTTTTTTAATGTGCTTTCATTTTTATGTACCTTTATTGGTGCGATGTGATTATAGGATACAAACACACATGCACACGTCACATGGTGCATTTTCCTCCGGATGCCTGCCCCCTTCCCACACATTAGTGAGATTGGTAGGGAAATTCTAAAGCAGCATGTTAAACATGAATCCTACTCTGTTGTCCTTTCTGACAGCCCCCTGGGAAGTACACTCAAAAGCCTCTGCTGTCACAGCTCTACTGAGGTGAGGTCTGCTCCCCAGGAAAATGTCCTGCTTTTATTGATGCTCTGCGTCTCTGTCAGCAGAGGCCAGCTGATGTTATGCTAATGACCTCAAATTTAAGTAGCTTAAAACCATGCAGGTGGATTTCTCGCTCATGTTCCAGGTCTACCAGTGCTTGGCTGGGGTGGGTGCTGCTCTGCACCATTGTCTGCAGCCCTCCAGGACCCATGGTGACAACGTTATTACCATCCAGAACACTGCTGGTCACCTTGACAAAAGGAAAAGAGAAAGTAACAACGCCTCAGGGACTCTTGCAGCTTCAGTTCAGAAGGAACCCATCACATTTCATTGGTCAACACGAGGCACGTGGCCACATCTCACATCAAGGGGCAGGAGAAGTCCAGCTACTGAAGTAGAATAGAAGAAAGAAAAGAAATAAGCAGAAAGGAGACAAACAAGGAGGAAAGAGAGACTGTAACTTTAAATCTAAAAACTCCATGAACATTCTCACCTCCATTCCCCAGGCCTGAATTCCTAAAAGGTCCAATAAATCTTAGAGTACTCGAAGTCCAGTTAATTAGTGCCTAGATGCCTTTTTAGTATACAGATGTATTTTTAGACTGATCAAAGAAGTCTAAAAAAGATATTGTTCAAAGCCCAATGGCATGGGTACAGTCCCAGTGCTATCCATCAAGTAGATAATGTCAGCCTGAAGATTCTAAGAATCGGACCACCTTCACCTGCTCTGTCCTCCATGATCAAAGGACTCAAGCTCATTAGGCTGACACCACCCTACATACCCCTCATGCTCAAAGTTTCCTATAAAACATGAGCCATCAGCCTCTCCCACCAATGTATCTCTCACTCTGGAAGTAGCCCACATTCTCTCTTGAACTTTTAGACTGGTGTTCCTTTCGTCAATAACAATAAAAAGAAGTGGTCGAAATCACACAGTAAATGTGGGAAATTTAGGAAAAGAACTTTACATGACAGACTGGGTTCTATTAACATAATTCTAATCCAATTAATCACTTCCTCAACTTTGTTTTCTTCTGTGGAATTTTTCTTTATGGTCATGCAGCTGGGTATGGTGGCACATGCTTGTAATCCCAGTACTTGGGAGACTGAGACAGGAGGATTGCAGGTTTGAGGATAGCCTCAGCAAGTAGTGAGACTCTCATCAACTTAGCAAGACCCTGTTTCAAATAAAAACTTAAAAATTGGACTGGTGGTATAGCTCAGAGGTAGAATGCCCCTGGGTTCAATCTCCAGTACCAAACACATAAATAATAAAATAAAAACAAAACAGGGCTAGGGGTATATCTCAGAGGTAGAATGTCCCTGGGCTCAACCCCCAATGCTGCAAATATATATAATATATTGCTACATTATTTTGTGCTGGCCTTCAAGCTGCCATCCTTCTCTCTCAGCCTCCCAAGTATGGGGATTACAGGCAAGTGTCACTGCACTTGGCTTACATTTTTATAATGTAACTACAGAGTGCATCTAATGTTCCAAAAAGTGTATCCAGGCCTCACAGAATGCCAAATGCAAACATATTTAAATGATGTAAACATATTTAAACCATGCAAACATATTTAACCCATGCAATCACTGGGATATAATGGAACTTACTACATTTGGGATAAAATGGAACTTACTGGCACTGTTGTTTCCTAATTCCATTTTCTCTTGGAAATAGTTTTGGGACCTGGCTAAGGACCACTGAGGAGTGCTTGTGATGGTTTGGGGAACACAAGAGTTGTGAGCTTGCAGCCAGGATGTCAGCAATCAGCAAGGAAGGCTGCAGAGCCCAGGATGTGGGCTTTTGGGATCTAAGAACTCAAGTACCATTGTGAAGGTTATATGGCTTAGACTGCGAGGGTTAGCCTCATACAACTGCAAGGTTTGATAGATTCTTACTGATGGTTTTCTATATTTGGTTTATTTATACTTTTTGATTTCATGATTGGCTCTTTATCTTTCAAGAATTTGGGAAGGGCCAGGATGTGGCTCAGTGGTAGAACACTTACTAGGATGGGTGAGGCCCTGGGTTCCATCCCCAGAACAACAAAGAAATGGAGGGAAAATCTGGCACTAGAATTTGGGGAGGACTCCTAACCTAAGGTCATGTGTTTCTCTACCTGCTCCGGGACTTCTGAGAAACTGAAATCAGATTAAGAATTTATCAATGCGTGCTCACGGCCCCGGTGCCAGAGGAGCAAAGTAGCTCAGTGATTCTATGTGAGGGACCTGGAGTCAGGCTGAGTGAGGGTCTGAACTCTATCATTCACTCTCTCCCTTGGGAAAAGTAGGTGACTTTTCTTGAGAGGTGAAGGTGGGGAGAAAAAGGGTACAAATAAAAGCATGTATCTGGTGGATGTACCTCTTTAATCATGGTGGTGCACACCTGTAATCTCAGTACTTGGGAGGTTGAAACAAGAGGATCACAGGTTTTAGGACAGCCTCAGCAACTTAGCAAGACTCTCAGCAACGTGGTGAGACTCTGTTTCCAACCAAAAATGGAACTGGCTTGGGGTGTAGCTCAGAGTCAGAATGCGCCTTCATTCAGTCCCCAGTACCACAAAAAATAAAAATAAAAACTTTGCTTCTTGGCATGGTGGTACACACCTATAATCCCAGCACTTGGGAGGCTGAGACAGGAGGATCATCGGTTTGAGAACAGCCTCAGCAACATAGCAAGACTCTTAGCAACCTAGTGAGATCCTGTTTCCAACTGAAAATGGAAAGGGATGGTGTATAGCTTGAAGGTAGAATGTCTCTTGATTCAATCCCCAGTACCACAAAAAATAAAAATAAAAATAAACAATTTTCCAGGCATGGTCACCCATGCCTGTTATCCCAGTACTTAGGAGGCTGAGCCAGAAGGATCACAGCTTCAAAGCCAGCCTCAGCAACTCAGCAAAGCTCTCAGAAACTTAGTGAGGCCCTGACTCATTGGGAGTGTAGCTTGGAGGCAGAATGCCCCTGGGTTCAATCCCCAGTGCCAAAATAAATAAATATTTAATATAAAAGCATGTGTCTATTATTATAGTGCTTGTGTGGCTTATTTTGTCTTTGTGATTGGATTGAGAGATACTTTGGACATAAGTAAACCGCACTTCTGGGAGAGTCTATGAGGGTGTTTCCAGGGAATACTGGCATGTGGGCGGCAGCCTGAGGGTGAAGCCTGCCCTGAGTGCGGGCAGCACAGAATGAAATCAGAAGAAAGCTGAAGGCCCCAGCACGTGCAAGCTCCATTCTTGAGCTGGCGAGGTGATCCGTTGCTGCTGCCCTCTCCACAGACAGCAGTCTCCACCTCCTCAGTCCTTCAACAAGAACTCACAGCAGCAACGCCCCTGGGGCTTCGGGGCCTTCAGCCTTGACTGGGGCCACATCACCCGTCCCTCCTGTTAGGAGGCTCCAGCTTCCTGGACTGAGCAACAACTGGTTTCCCCAGCTCTCCAGCCTGCAGATGGACTTCGTGCGACTACTCATCTTCTGTGTTACTCTTCAGTTTCTGATCACATGTGCCCATCTAATAAGTCCATGTTTATAATATACATATTCTATTGGTTCTGTTTCTTCAAAGAACTCTACCTAATACAGTGTTATTAGGAGGATGTAATTAGCACTGTCTGAAACAATACAAATAAAATAGCTTTCATTTCATTGTTACGATTATCTGAACTTAACTCAGTATGGTGGCACAGGCCTGTAATCCCAGTCCTTGGGAGGCTAAGACAGGAGGATTGCAGTTTGAGGCCAGCCTCAGCAACTGTTAGGATTATCTGAACTGTCTGGCTACATACGAAATCAAGTATTAAGTTTGTGGCATCCCCCGCCTATGTTTTATATCAATAAACTCCAGAATATCTGTAAAACCTGCTGTTTGTTCCTATGCCCTGGATAGGAACCTCAGGTGTTGAATGTCCTGGGTTTCAATAAAGGGAACTTGACTGTCATCTACTATCCTGGTGCTGTCAATTTCAGTATGACAAATGGCATGTTAAATGAACTGCTGCAGGCTGGGCTCAGTGGTTCACACCTGTTATCCCAGTACTTGGAAGGCTGAAACAGGAGGATTACAAGTTTAAGACAAGCTTCAGCAACTGAGCTCTGCCACTGAGCTACACCTCTAGATTTTTTCAATCCTCAGTACCAAAAAGTATAAAAAAGTGCCTCTGTGCAATAAAATAAGTATAAGCTACATAAAGAAAGGGAAAGGAGGGGCAATAGAGGACCTGCCCCTGGAAAACCAGATGAGCATAGCTCTATAGCTTGGCCCATATACAAGAACAATTGGAGTTACAGCAGGACTCAAGTCAACACCTCAAAGCCAGGAGCTCTGCTGATTCCTTTGCTTATTTGCCTTACTTAACAGTAGGGTTCTTCATGAGGTACTGGGCACTTGAGGCTCCCCCAGTGCTCCTACGAGGGGGAAGGACTTATCTTTTCAAGTTCTATGCCATTGTATCCAGAAAGTGCAAAGCATTCAGCTCTGAGCCCTCAAGCCAATGCCCAGGATGCTTGGGCCATGTCCAGGGATGAACATGCTCTAGGCTCCTGATACTAAGGTACTCTTCCTCACTGTGAGCCACATTCCATCTGTAGGGGGCCAAGTGTGGGCCGGTGGAGGAGCTATTGCTCGAGGAGCTGGTGAGCAACAGCATAATGGGCATCTGGCAGATAAGAAAGGTAAACAGTGTCTAATGTAAAAATAGAATGAGGCCCTATCAGAGCAGGCCGAAAAGGGGCCCAGTCAAGCAAAACCAGGGTAGGTTCTTCTCACCCAGCTCCAAGGTCTCTGTGCAGTGTGGGAGGGGCTACTCTTCCTCGTCTCTGGACCAGTGTCCAGAAGGACCCCAGGATGCTCATTTCAGTACATTAAGCTCAGCTTTCTCCCAGATGATGATTAGGATTTTTGTAATTCAGACATATGTCTGATCCAGTAATGCTGGACACCAGGGAGACATATACTGGCTTTTATGACATCCTTGTTGCCAAGACAAATTACCATCTCAGACTTTTTCAGTGCTCATAGGCAGGCGCTGTATGTGCTGAGATGCCAAGAGCACAGGGATGATGTGACAAGATCCCTAGATGCAGAGTCTTGTGGGATGGGGAGAGGGAGGAGGAGTCTACCTGTGGCTTAAGTCACATTAGTAGATCCACTTCTCTACCTTCCCTAACAATATTGGAGATGTTTGCTTGTGACATGAACTTTTCTGGATATGAAGCAGTGGGGAAACTCAGGGAAGGCACCATGGAGATTCTGTAATGGGGGTGAGAGGTCTCAAATAGCAAACCTTTCCAGTGTGGTGCATGCCTGTAGTCAAAGCTACTGAGGAGGCTGAGTGATCACAAGTTGGAGACCAGCAGAGGCGACTTAGCCAGATTCTGTCTAGAAATAAAAATAAATATAGGGCTGGGAATGTGGTTCAGTAAAGTACCCCTTGGATCAATCCTCTGTACAGCAAAAGAAAAGGAAGTAAGGAAGGGGAGAGGGAAGGAAAGATTTTGGCTCCTTTTAAGAAATGTAAGGTCACTTGTGCCAGAGTAGAAAATAGGAAAGAAGGGCCCCAGCCTGGTGGTGGAAAGTAGGGAAGCTGTTGCAGTACCAGGCACTTGATGAGGCCTGACCAATGAGGCAGAGAGGGTGGATCTGAAAAAGATTTGGGAGATATTGATATATACATACATATGTGTGTGTGTACATACATATACACACATATGTTTACAATAATAATGGGGAGATAAAGATAAAATATGTGGGATGATATATATTTATACAATACATAAATAAATGGAGTTACAGAAGTGGGTGAAGGAAGACTGTGGGCCGATGCCTGGGTTCAGGCTTGTTTTGGTGGACAGAGGTGCCACCTCTGGACACTGAGGTGGGAAAGACCAGCACAGCAGGTGGCACGGGACTGAGAAATGATGAGACCTGTTGAGCTCAGGTATCCAGCCAAAGTAAATTCTATGAGTAGATAAAAAAAATAGATGCTACCAGTATTCCAATATTTTACTTTGGCCTTTCCCAACAGACTGCCAGAAGACAGATCATAATATAACATGATAATTTGCAACCTCTTCTGCTTTATTGAAGGCTGTCTCTAAACCATGCCAAGGTGTTCATCTGTATTATGAAAGGATACAAAGTAGAGGGGAAAGACAAGTCTATATAAACTTATGTGTCTTAGTAGATCCCTGGTTTGATAGGGTCCCTCACATATACTCAGGGTCTCCCACCTTCCAAAGAAAAGAACTTCTTTAAACATGGATGAATCCAGGTGCTTTAGCAACCCTGGAAGAAGACAACCATTATACAGTCCAGGTACCCAGGCCTAGTGAAGGGGAGTCCTGGGCCCTTAGCCTGTGGCATCCAAGGGGCAGGACTGCAACAGCCTGGTCTTCACGTTCTCTGTCCAGCATCTCTCCTGTGTGCACCTTATCCCAGCAGGGTTCTCCTGGAGCAGGGTGAGGGACTTGGAGTCCCTGAAGCCCAGGTCCCTCAGTGGCCAAAACTGTACCTTTGTGTAGTTGCAGAATTTGAACTTTAAATTGGGCAGGGATTCTGAAGTCCCTGAGAGCAGAGAGCTAGTGAGTTGACTGTGTGGCAGGGGACCAGGAGGCTGGTCCTCGGAGTCCCTTGGCCTGGCCCACCCCGGCACGTTGCACTTGCTAGAAATGAACTCGGTACTGCCCTCGGCTCCCCCAAGCCTCAGGTGGCTTTCATTGCTCCAGCTTCTGGCATACACTTCTGCCACAAGACCAGGAGGCAGAAGGGAAGGAGCATTCATCTGGCATCCTATTCTCATGAAAGCTGTAGATAGTTAGTTAGTTAGTTAATTAGTTAGTTAGTTAGTTAGTTAGTTAGTGGTACTGGGGATTGAGCCCAAGGACATTCTACCTCTAAGCTACACCCCAGACCTGTTTTATTTTTTATTTGGAACAGGGTCATGCACAGTTGCTGACCATCTTGCTAAGTTGCTGAGGATGGCCTCAAACCTCCAATCCTCCTGTTTTAGCTTATGGAGTCCTGGGATTACAGGCATGCACCACCATGCCCAACTGAAAAGCTTTTAAAAAAATTAAAAGCCACAATATTTAATTTGGGAAGAGGTGGGAGGATATTAGTAATATCCATCACTCTGTAAGTACCAACCCTATGCCGGGCTCTGTACTAAGAGCTTTACTTCATTTTACCGGACCCTCAAAATAACTCTGGTTCTGAGAAAAAAACTCATTAAAGGTAAGTAATCAGGGCCTGGGAAAATTGTTAGCAAGTGGCAGGGCTGGGCTTGGACTCTCTCATCTGAGTCCAAGCCCACCCCCCACTCCTCTGCCACACAGGGAAGAAGTGCCGATGCAGGAATCCCAGGCATTTCAGGGAAGTTGAACCTGAAGCTTTCTGCTTGTTATAACTCTATCTTACTTTTAAAATAATTTGCGAAGCCTGGAATGAGCATGAAATGGTTAAATTAGATTTACCAGCCAATGACATTGGTGTGACACTGGAGCCCTTATCTGGGAGGTGGTAAGGACAGACCGAGCAGGTGCCTGTGTCTGTAGCTGCAGTTCTCCGCCTGGAGCCTTGATAGCAACATGTTACTGCCCCACCCTGGGTGGCTTACATGAACCTTCACATGTGTCTCCTCAGGACTGCACTGGATCCCCAATTTTCAAGGTAAAACTGAGTTTCAGAGAGACAATTGACTTCATTGATTGTCATTATCACAAGGCTAGTTTCTGCAGAAGCTAGAAGGCAAACTGTTTTTAATCATGTTTTCAATACACATTGTGCACCTGCCCTCGGTAGGAAGTTCTGTGTGCAGTGCTGGGAGGAAGGGCACTGAGGCCTGCTCTCAGGTGGAGTGGAGAAGACAGGGACAACACACACCACACAATGAGCAGGAGGATGGCCGAGGGCTGTGGAAGCATGATGGGGAAGAGATAAGTCTGCAAGGGACAAGGCAGAGAAGTAAAGAGGACACACAGAGCTGGACTCTGAAGAACAAGCAGGAACCAGGCCTAGATCATGGCCAAAGAAAAACTCATGGTTTATTCAGCCAAGGGGGAAGGGGCCTGTGGCCTCTGAAAATGGTAGATGCAATTAAGCAGGAGTAAGGATTAGTGAAGGAATTTCTACCAGCAGCTTTGTACACATATGTGAAAAATACCAAAGCCAGTCTCAGTGCTCTGTATGGGGAAGAGGGGGGATAGGAAGGAAGCGGGGGGAAGGCATCAAGTACTTTGTGCAGGTATGTCACTGTCAACATGATTTACATTATGATGTGAGACTCTACTGCACCAATAAAGCATATAATTTTTAAAAATAGAAAAACAAAGGCCTCAAACTACTCCGAGGCAAAAACTTAAAAAAAAATTGAGCAGGAGGATAGAGAAAAAATATCCAGCCCAGAATGAGAGGCAGGGCTCTCTCCCCATCTGAGGCATCGGATTCACAGGTAATCAAGGGCAGAAGTGGGCAGAGGGGATGCATTGATCTACTGAATGAAAAAAAGTTCATGTTCAGCTCCTACTTCTCTATAGTCCAGGAACCGGCTGCACCCTAAGACAGACTTCCTGTCCTGACACGACTACTATGCGTGGGGACATTTGGGCTCCCTCCCGTGATACTTGATGCTGGCCTTTCCCAAGGAGGCAGTGAGTCCAGCTCCACAGAGCAGTGGAGGCTGCCTGGGAGAAACCTGCAGCCTCTGCCCACTTCTCCCTTCTAAACCAGTCAGTGACTGACCAGGCTAATGACAGATCGGCACCTGGTCCCTCCTTGCCTGGCATCTCTGCCATCTCATTTATCCTGAATTGATGTGGAGGCCCAAAGTAAGTCACTTGGTTTTCGTAACAAGGGATGAATCTTTTTGTTCACCTATTTTTCTTACTGCTGTAGCAACAGCATCTGAGATAACTTCTTGTATAGAGAAGGCACAAAATAAAAACTAGGGAATAAAGGACTCGGACCACTGTGGGCATAATGGAGTCACATGAAGTGATAACATAGAAAAGATGCTTCCTTTGAATTGATAGATCATTTTAGATCCAAAGGAGGGCTGGGGGTGAGACTCAGTAGTAGAACACTTGTCTAGCATGGGTTCAATCCCTATTACCTAAAAAAATAAAAAGATTCTAAAGGAGCATGCTAAACATGAATTCTACTCTATTGTCCTGACAGCCTGCTGGGAAGCACAGCCAAAAACCTGAGGGCCTGTGTGCCCCGCATCCTTCAGTAAGTCATACCAAGAGACCTGCAGAACAGCTCCAGACCTGAAGCCCACTCTCTCCTTGAACAGATGGTGAAACTAAACTCCAGATAGGAAGGCTGACCTGCAGCACACATCCTACTCACTCAGCTCCCAGGCCTGCCAGACCTCCTTCCAAAAAGCTGCATGGTCCAAATGGCAATGGAAAGAGATTGAGATGGGGGAGACAAACCAGACAGCTGTGACGGAGTACATCCTGCTAGGGCTCCACAAGCACCATGGCCTAGAGTTGGTCCTGTTTGTGTTTTGCCTGGGTATCTACTGCATGACAGTGCTGGGCAATTCGCTCCTCCTGGGGCTGATCGTGCTGGACTCCCGTCTGCATAGCCCCATGTACTTCTTCCTCAGCAACCTCTCCCTCATCGACATCGGTGGCACCTCCTCCTTCGTACCACTCATGCTAGCCAACTTCCTGGAAAGGCGAAGTACCATCTCCTTCCCTGGCTGTGCCCTGCAGATGTACCTGACCCTGGCGCTGGGTGCTACAGAGTGCCTGCTCCTGGCTGCAATGGCCTATGATCGTTACGTAGCCATCTGCCAACCGCTCAGGTACCCAGAGCTCATGAGTGGGCCCATGTGCATGCGCCTGGCCGCGCTGAGCTGGGGGACAGCCTTTGCCAACTCACTGCTCCAGTCTGTCCTTGTCTGGCACCTCCCCTTCTGCGGCCACAATGTCATCAACCACTTCTTCTGTGAGATCTTGGCAGTGCTGAAGCTGGCCTGTGGAGACGTGTTCCATAGTGTCCTGGCACTGATCGTGGCCACAGCTGTCCTGACCCTGATCCCACTCCTGCTCATCTGCCTCTCCTACGTTTTCATCCTGGCTGCCATCCTTGGGGTTCCCTCTGCTGCAGGCAGGCGCAAAGCCTTCTCCACCTGCTCTGCCCACCTCACAGTGGTGGTGATTTTCTTTGGAACCATCTCCTTCATGTACCTCAAACCTAAAGCCAAGGATCCCAGCGTGGATAAGATTATCACGTTGTTCTATGGGGCGTTCACACCCTCACTGAACCCCATCATCTACAGCCTGAGGAACGCAGAGGTGAAAGCTGCTGTCACCGCTCTGCTAAGGGGAGGTCTGCTCTCCAGGAAAATGTCCCGCTTTTACTGTTGCTCTGCGTCTCCGTCAGTCAACACAGGCCATCTGATATTGCACTAATGACCTCAAATTTCAGTGGCTTAAAACCATGCAGGTGGATTTCTTGCTCATGCTCCAGCTTGGCTGGGGTGGGTGCTGCTCTGCACCATTGTCTGCAGCCCTCCAGGACTCATGGTGACAAAGCTGTTACCTTCCAGAACACTGTTGGTCACAATGATAAAAGGAAAAGAGAAAGTAACAAAGCTTCAGGGACTTTTGCAGCTTCAGCTCAGAAGGGACCCATTACATTTCATTGGTCAACACCAGGCATGTGGCCACATCTCACATCAAGGGGCAGGAGAAGCAGCTCAAATACTATGGTTCTGGAAGGAAGAGATTAATGAATACCACATGACTATAACCCAAGAGCTGCTGGAGATGCAGCTTCCTTTCCCTTTTCCCTGGAAAGAAGCTGCATCTCCTTTGCTACCAGGTTTATCATCCCAGAAAAGCTCTGGTTTGCTCACCTGTGGTGACTTTTTACTAGGCCAGCTGAACTAGTAAAAGTTTCTTCCCAGAATTTCCTCCCTGTATGTGTCTGGTTAGGGCTGCCCACAAGAGAGCTGCTCGTGAGCTTTGATGACACAGGTGAAGAGCATCAGGCACTGTAGAAGCCCTCATATAGCCAATGTGCCAACTCACCTTGTTAGTGCAGCCTGTCCAGTTCTTGCTGCGTCACTTCCTTCAGCTGCTCTCAGCTGCAGCTCCATGGCAAGAGGTGGCAGCTTCTCCTACAGATCACTGTGTCACTGCCCCCGAAGGCAGTGAGAGCCAGACACAGGCTGCAGTTTGCCCTTACCCTCCTTCATTCACACCCAGCTTTCCTTCCCAACTGCCAGCCCAGAGGCCTGTAGCAGCTTCTGGCCCAGAACCAAGTCCAGAGATACCAGCTTGGTGTAGGTGTCTTCACCTGCTCTCATGAGTGCATAGATCTAATTGTTCAAATAAATTCCTTGTATCACTCATAAGGGACCAAACCCCAAATGATTCATCAATCTTATAAAGAAGAATCTTTTATGGCTCCCCATTACCACAGCATCAAGTCTAAATTCTTCAGCTGAGTTCTCAAGGTCCCTCAAAATGAGGCCCCCTTGCCCCCCTGCTCCTCCGGCCTGAATGCACTGCGCCCTTGGCACAGGCCAGCCCTCACCACATCACCACCCACACCTCCAGGTCATGCTCCTGCTGTTCTCACATCACACTGGGGACAGGTTTTCAGAGGCAGCTTAGACGCCATCTCTTTCATGCACTCTTCTCTGAGACGGGTTTTCAGAGGCAGCTTAGACGCCATCTCTTTCATGCACTCTTCTCTGATGCACTTTGAGACTGTCCTCTTTACATGCTATTGCCCTCTCTCAGGCCCTTTTGCCTGGGACCTATTTCATCCTGACTTGTATTTGTGACATTTCACCACCATGAGAGCTCCTTCAGGACAGAATGCTGCCATGTCTGATTCATTCAAGCTTTTCCCCATAGCAGGTTTGCTGAACTGAACTGTCACTCAGAAGTTCACCACTGGAGACAGAACCCTGTGCTGCTGAGTATGCTCTGAGCATTTGTAGGCAGCCAGGGGTCTCAGTGTGGCTGTGTGCAGACATGTGCAAGGGAGCAGCAGTATTGCTCAAATAAATTCAAATAATTCCAGGCAGGACTGGTCTGGATCTTGGGCTCTCTTCAATCAGACCAGTGAGGAGACCACCAACAGCTCCAGGCCTAGTCCCACTGTTACACTCAGGACTGCCTCACTGCTAGTCCCCTCCTTCCAGAGACCCCACAGATACCTCAATCAAAGTGTCCAAACCTGAAGTCATCCCAAACTCTACATGGTGGTTCTATCCCAAGGAATGACACCATCACCCCAAGTCAGAAACCCGGGGATCGTCCTATAGTCTCTCTCATGCCTCATCACCCACATATCCAATCAGTCACTAGTCCTGTGCAGTCTGCCTCCCAGGAGTTCTGAAATTGGCCTCCTTTCTGCTGACATCACTGAAAGAAGCCTTTACTGTTTCTCACATAGCATGACAGCTATGTTACTGCATTCTTGTTTTCCAAATCTTCCCCCAAACCCAACCCCCGCACCAACCATCAAAAACATCAATCTGAGCTGGGCATAGTGGTGCATGCTTGTAATCCCAGTATTTGGGAGGCTGAGACAAGAGGATAGCAGATTCAAGACAGCCTCAGAAAGTAGTGAGACTCTCATTAACCTAGTGAGACTCTGTTTCAAAATAAAAATTAGGGCTGGGAGTGTAGCTCAGAGGTAAATGCCCCTGGGTTCAATACCCAGTACCACAAAAACAAAACAAAAAAAACACATCAATCTGATCATGCTACTCTCTGCTTAAGTCCCTTCAATGGTTACTCATTTCCCACAAGAACTAGATCCCACCTATGTCCAACCACATCACTGGCTGCTTGCTTGCTCACCCACCCCCTCCACACACATGCACCCTGGGCCCAGGCACACCATGCTCTTCACAGTTCTGAGGAAATAGCAATCTTTCCTGCCTATGCATCTCATCCTCACTGTTCCCCCATGCCCAAACACTCTGTGGCCTTTGGCTCGCACATACTGGACTAATGTCTTGCATCGGGCAAGGCACTACACTAATGTTCTAAGTGCTCTATTGAAAAAGGACCAGATAGATGAGCAGGAATCTCAGGGGGCAGAGGCAACATAGACACTGGTGACCACAGAGAACACTCCCAAATTGTCGGCATTGTGGAAACTCATTTAATCCTCATTCAAACCCCTCATTTCCAGAAGCCCCCATCCCTCTCAGCTCAGTGTGGTGTGTCCCAGTTCCGTTCCTTCTTTAGTGCCTTCTGTACTCTGCTGACTTGATCCTGAATCTTGGCTATTTGGGGTCAAGGGTCCTAGAGACCTGGCTCTATTGATCTTAGTGTGAAGGAGCAGACACCTAGCCAGCATGCACTTATTGTTGCTCATCATTCAGCTGGCCACACAATCCCCTATTTGGAGTCCCAAGGAAGAGATGTGACTACAGAAAGCAGAGACTAGAGGGATGTTTTCCTGGCATTTGAGCTTCAAAAGCCTAGGCCTGGAAGGGAACAGAAAAGGCTTAAGGCACAGACAAAAGATTTGGAAAAAAATATGAAAAGTAACAATAAGGCTCCCCCCACTCCCCACTATACCTCCAGGTTAACAAATGGGAGAAGGAAAAAAGAGGAGGAGGGGATGGCACTAAAAGGTCCCAAAAGGGAGGAACTCTGAGCCGAGGCCCTGGACAGGTCTGCAGGATTTAAAAATGGAGTTACTCATGCCTTGTTCATCGAGTCAAACCCAGAGCTGGAACCCAAAGTAGAAATGGCTTCGTGGTGTCTGCATAGCCAAGACCTTAGAAAATTTCACAGGTCTTTGCATGTGGCACAGAAGATACAGAACTTCAGACCAAGAGGATTATACAGATGAGAACAAGAAACCACCCTCATCCAGATGACCTGTCTGGGCCACTGACTGGGAACCAGATGGGAATATGAAAATCTCAGGGAATGGGTAAAATATAGATACTGGTGACCAGAGAGAATGCCCTCTCAACATCTTAGCATTTTGTAAGCCCCTCAGAACTCAGCTATGACCCTCATGGAAAGAGAAGAAATCTCAACTGACAAAAGATTATTTCTGGGACTCAGGAAAAAATGGAGGCTCAAAATAGAAGTTACATTCTTATGATATTTCTTGTACATCTGAAATTTGTACCTGTTACTTGAATTTCCTGGCACTGTGGCTTTCCTCTCTGGGTATGAGGGAGTTATGAGGGAGGCCTGTCTGCTCCAATTCATCTCAGTATAGACAGGCACATACACATTCACTTGTGACTACACACACACACACACACACACACACACACACACACACACCTCCCTCTCAACTACTGCAGGCTGGCCTCCAAAGGAATTAAGAAATAGGCATCAGGAAGAGTTTCAAAATAAACACAGAGACAGGATGAGAGGGATGCAGGGTGTACATGATGGGGCAGAAGCCTTGGCTCCTTCAGGGTGGGCTCCCATCATCCCTGCCACTTCCTCAGGGTCCCTCCCTCCCTTTTCCCACATCCTGGCCCCAGGGAAAGGCAGCACAGACTTCATTGGAGACTCAGAAATCTCCACCTGTACCAGTTCAGAATCCCAGCCAGCCAGCCCCAGTGCTGGCTCCATCTGTCCTACAACCCCTCCTGGTTGGCACAGCACAGGCCAGGCACTTCCTCTGGGAAGGAAGCCTGAGGCCAGAGTTGCTGAGTCTCTTGGAAAATCTGGAGACTCAGTTTCCCCAAGATGGATTCCATTTCTTCTAGAATGATGCCACATTCCTGACAGGGCTGTCTCCCTGGGAAGTAATTTGTATCTATAGGATGCTCCATATCTTAGGGGCCCCATGCCCCTAGGAGGGACTCCTCCGTCCTGAGGGGGCTCTGTGCCCTGCATAGCTCAGTCCTTAAGGACTCCATGGTTGCAAAATGATTCCAGCCCCCATGTCCTGGGAAGGGCTCAATGTCCCTAGAAGAGTTCAATGTTCTTGAGAAAGACTCCATGTCCTCCAGAAATACTGCTTGTCTCTTGTCCCTGGGAAGGCTCCCCAGGAAGGGTTCAGATCCATGGGAGCCGGGCCCAAAGCCCCTCTCAGCTGGCACAGATGCTGCTGACAGTGGCCCCTCCTGGACCCACAAGGCCCAGCTCTTCCTGCTCATTGATGCACAGCTGGTAACCACAGCCCCGGGCCCGGGCTCCAGAGGGGACCCGGTGGTCAGTCTTGGCACGAGGAGGCAGCAAGAAGCCCACACTGCCAGCGATGAGCATGTGCCAAATGCTATGGATGTAGAAGTAGTTGTCCCGGGTCTCCACAAAAGCATAGAGGAGGACAGCACTGCCTGCAATAAGGCTGCCCGGGCACAGGTAGAAGAGCCAGCGGCGCCACGTGGGTGGGTAGCAGTGTCGGCGGCGGACGCTGCGTACTGTCTATGGGAGGCAAAGAAGTGGGGCTCAGAAATGCGAGGCCCAGAGATGCAAGCCAGGGCCACTCACTCTCAGGCTTTCCCTTAAACTTGATGGTAATCTAAAGGCATCTGCCAAGACTGTAGTGGATACTATAAGCAGCAAGTGATGACAACACAGTCTAAGCCCACCTTAAACTGGGGACCAGAGAGCTAGGGCCCTGCACACAAGTCCTGTTCCCTCCATACATACCCCCCTCCCAACACACAGTCCTCCCCGCCCTTACCCAGGCTGTAGCCAAGATCCCCAGGGCGAAGAGACTGGGTCCAAGCAGGTTCCAGAGTCCATGCCGGTCAAGCTGCAGAGCCATGGACAGCAGCATAGCCCCCAGCAAGTACAGCACCTAGGAACAGGGGATTCCAGGGCTGGGCTAGTGCCAGGTGGCAGCACTCTAGAGTCTGGGCAGGATGGACAGAGGCACTTGGAAAAGCCCCCAGGAGAGGGCAGGAGTGGATTTCAAATAGACCCTGGCTGTGGTTGACCCCCAGGGCCCACTCTGGACTGACCTGCTTGACCACAGGCTGTAAACGAGCCATGGCAATGACTGTGACCCACACAGACATCAGGCTGCCCAGGAAATCACAGAACTGCAGCACATCGTAGTCCATGATGCAGAAAACCACAATTCCTGGCTGGTCACAGGCATGATAGAACTAGAAGAAGAAATGAGAAATGTTGAAAGGACTTGGAAGCCGGGCATGGTGGCGCATGCTTGTAATCCCAGCATTCGGGAGGCTGAGACCGGAGGATCCGGGTTCGCGGCCAGCCTCAGCTACCTAGTGAGGCACTCCGAAACTTAGTGAGACTCGGTTTCAAAATAAAGAATAAAAAATAGGGCTGGGGGTATAGCTCGGAGGTAGAATGCCCCTGAGTTCAATCCCCAATACCGCAAAAAAAAATTTAAAAAAATTAAAAAAAAAAGAAAGGACTTGGAACAGAGGTCCTGGTCTATGAAACTAGAGAAAGAGGCCACAGGGGTGGTGTGCTGCTATCAGAGAAGTAAAGGTCAGAGGTCACAGGTGAGTAGAACTAGGAAATACCGGACTCCCCAACTCCCGAGAGGAATGCATATAGAGGCCCAGCCTGCCTCATAAACCATATGCATCTGGCATCTCTGACCCTAGTCCTTGCCTTCCTAATCTCCCCATGTTTGGAATGTGCTATGCAGACTGCCCAGACAAGGGCACCAGACCACTTGGCAGGGGTCAATCCCTTCCCTATCCCCTCATGTTCCTCGTGGGTCCTACCAATAATCCCCATGGCCAGCCCATGCTTTTGGGTCCAACTCTGGCCTCTTGACCAACCTAGCTCCCAAACATCCCCTGGTTGTTCCATTTTCCCCTAAGTGCAGACTCCAAGTTGGGCTTCACTCTCAGAGCTCACGCTCACTGGCCCTCTTCATCCCCGCCCACCCAGTGCCTAGGAGATGGGCAGCACAGGAAGTAAAAGGGCAGTCGCTAAGGCCATGGAGAACAGCATGGCACTTCACAACATGGGACCAATATGGGAAAGGGACAGTGTCCACAGGAGAATTAACCTTTGAATATGCCTAATGGATTTAGTTGCCAACTCTTGTTCTCTTATATGAGTTGGTTCACTGGGAGTTGATTAAGTTTCTAAAAAAAAAAATCAACATTTTGGTCTTTTTTTCTATGTTAAATATAAAATATTGGTTATTCTCTGCTTTTAAGACCAGCTATAAGTACTACAGAACACCAAATTACCCTATACTCTTCTATGATTTGGATTTTCCTTGTATTAATTTATATGTCAGACTTAACCAACCACTGGCTCCACATTCTTGATTTTACGCATACAGAAAGAAATGCCCAACATTTTCTGGAAAAGGAACTTGTAATGAATGTTTTGATCTCAGATAAGGGAGGATATAGATAAGCAGAAAAGAAGGCAAAAGTGAATTACCAAATACTGAAGACATATCTAGGGGAATCACCAAGAGCTGACTTTCTCCTAGGAATTTCTCTGCCCTAAAAAGAAACATTGCGGGGAAATGGAGGTATCATCTCTAGAGTGAAGAGGTTTTGGGGAAATCATCCCATTAATAATGTTGTTCTATGGCGATTATTCTCCAAGTATGCTAAAAAGTCAAGATGATTATTTAAGGTTGTAGAAAATCTATATAGGGGTAGAGCTAATTAAAATTGCCATGAAAGGGAATTGTTCTACTGAAATGCGTAGGCTAACTTTTAGATTGGTATTCCTTTTGTCAACAGAATTTTTATAAAAAAAGTGGTAGAAATGATACCAATATTTGGGGAAATTTAGAAAAAGAAATTTATAGTACAAACTGGATTCTATTAATCTACTTCAAATCCAGACTGATGACTTCCTCAACTGTGGAAAAGTTTTTTCCCCTGTAGAATTTTACATTTTTATAATATAACCATATAGTTCATCAAATGCTCCAGAATGGGTGACCAGGCATCACAGAACATCAAACAGAAATGCAAACATATTTAAATCATGCAAAGATTCAAATATTCATGCTCAGGACATTATGGAACTGACTGTCACTCTTTGTTTTTTGTTTCCTAATTCCATTTTCTCTTAGAAATAGTTTTGGGATCTGGCTAATGGCTACTGAGAATAACTTGTTGTGGTTTGAGGAATACAAGAGGTAATTAGAAGGTGGACTTGCAGCCAGGATGTCAGCAATCAGCAAGGAAGGCTGCAGAGCCCAGGATGTGGGCTTTTGGGATCCAAGAACTCAAGTATCATTGTGAAGGTTATATGGCTTAGACTGCGAGGGTTAGCCTTATACAACTGCAAGGTTTGATAGATTCTTACTGATGGTTTTCTATATTTGGTTTATTTATACTTTTTTATTTCATGATTGGCTCTTTATCTTTCAAGAATTCGGGAAGGGCTGGGATGTGGCTCAGTGGTAGAACACTTACTAGGATGGGTGAGGCCCTGGGTTCCATCCCCAGAACAACAAAGAAATGGAGGGAAAATCTGGCACTAGAATTTGGGGAGGACTCCTAACCTAAGGTCATATGTTTCTCTACCTGAAATCAGATTAGGAATTTATCAATGCGTGCTCACAGCCCCGGTGCCAGAGGAGCAAAGTAGCTCAGTGATTCCATGTGAGGGGCCTGGAGTCAGGCTGAGTGAGAGTCTGAGCTCTATCATTTACACTCTCCCTTGGGAAAAGTAGGTGACTTTTCTCCATCTAAAGAGAGAGGGAAGCCGGGCGTGGTGGCGCACGCTTGTAATCCCAGCATTCGGGAGGCTGAGACCGGAGGATCTGGGTTCACAGCCAGCCTCAGCTACCTAGTGAGGCATTCTGCAACTTAGTGAGACTCGGTTTCAAAATAAAGAATACAAAATAGGGCTGGGGGTATAGCTCGGAGGTAGAACGCCCCTGAGTTCAATCCCCAGTACCGCAAAAAAAAAAAAAGAGAGAGAGAGAGAGAGGGAGCCGGGTGTAGTGGTGCACACTTGTAATTCCAGTACTTGGAAGGCTGAGACAGGAGGATCTGGGTTCAAGATGAGCCTCAGCTACTTAGTGAGGCCCTCTGCAACTTAGTGAAATTCTGTTTCAAAATAAAGAATAAAAAATAGGGCTGGGGATGGAGCTCAGAGATAGAATGCCCCTGGATTCAATCCCCAGTACTGCAAAAAATAAAAATAAAAAATAAAGGAGGTGGGGAGAAGCTGGGCCTCGTAGTACATCCTTATAAACTCAGTACTTGGGAGGCTGAGACAGGAGAATCACAGCCAGCCTCAGCAGCCGGGCATGGTGGTGCACACTCGTAATCCTAGTACTTGGGAGGCTGAGACAGGAAGATCACAGGTTCAAAGCCAGCCTCAGCTACTTAGTGAGGCCCTGTTTCAAAATAAAGGATAAAAAATAGGGCTGGGGTATATAGTTCAGAGGTAGAATGCCCCTGGGTTCAATTCTCTGTACCACAAAGAGGGGGAGATAAGAATAAAAGTGCCTATCTATTATTTAATGGTATTGTGAAGATTAAATTAGCAGTGTCTGACACAGCACATATTCACTAGATGTCATTCTATTGTTACCATTATCTGAACTGGTTGGCAACACACAAAATCAAGTGCAAGGTTTGTGGACTGCTTTCCCCCCATATTTTATATGTATAAACTCCTGAATTATAAACCTACTGTCTGTTCCTATGCCCTGGATAGGATTTTTAAGACGGAGAACATAACTATCATCTACTGCCTTGATACTTTCAGCTGCAATATGACCAGTGGCTACTTAAATGGACACTGCTGAGGAATTAAATATGCCTAAACTATGTTAAGAATGAGTAAGGAGTGGCAATAGAGGACCTGCCCCTAGAATACCAGATGAGTTACAGCAGGACTCAGGTCGACACCTCAAAGCCAAGAGCTCTGCTGATTCCTTTGCTTATTTGCCTCACTTAACAGTGGGGGTTCTTTATGAGGCACCGGGCACTTGAGGCTCCCCCAGTGCTCCTGGCCGAAAAGGGGCCCAGTCAAGCAAAACTGGGGTAGGTTCTTCTCACCCAGCTCCAAGGGCCAAGGTCTCTGTGCAGTGTGGGAGGGGCTACTCTTCCTCATCTCTGGACCAGTGTCCAGAAGGACCCCAGGATGCTCATTTCAGTACATTAAGCTCAGCTTTCTCCCAGATGATGATTAGGATTTTTGTATCGGACATATGTCTGATCCAGTAATGCTGGATCATTACTGGCTTTTATGACATCCTTGCTGCCAAGAAACGTTGCCATCTCAGACTTTTTCAGTGCTCATCGGCAGGCACTGTATGTGCCAAGATGCCAAGAGCACAGGGATGACATGACCAGATCCCTAGATGCAGAGTCTTGGGGAAATGGGGAAGGGGAGCCTACCAATGAGTTAAGTCACATTAGCAGATCTACTTCTCTATCTTTATAGTATCTGAGATACTTGCTTATGATATGAAAAACTCAGGAAAAGAGTTATGGAGATTTTTGTAATGAGAGTGGAGGGGTTTCAAACTACAATTCTTTCCAGGTGTGGTAGCACACACCTTGGAGTCCTGGCTACTCAGAGACTGAGAGTGAGAATCACTTGAGTTCAGGAGTTCCAGACTAGCCTGGGCAACATAGTGAGATCTAATCTCAACATCACAACAACAACAACAAAGCTAGGCATGGTAGCACATACCTGTAATCCCAGTACTTGGGAGGATGAGACAGGAGAATTGCAGGTTCAAAGCCAGCGTAGCAACTTAGTGAGATGCTAATTCAAATCATTTTTTAAATGACTGAGGGTATAGCTCAAAGGTATTATGCCCCTGGGTTCAATCCCCAGTACCAAAAATAAAGCCACTCAAAAAATCGATAACAAAAAAAAACTATTAATCTCCTTCAAAATATACTCCCTTGAGCTGGGATTTTATAACATATTGCCACTTCCCATGATGCCTCAGGCCAAAGTTTCTCAGGACTCTGAGAAACAAACTTTCCTATAAATTACCCAATAGAGAGATCCCCCTCCATTTTCCAAAAGTTCCTAAGAGATATCAAGGAGACCATGGTGACCGAATTGGGGACATGCTTTTATATCAAAATGAACCTGCTAAAATGTAGAAATCCCTAGTACACTGGAGCACTGAAGAACATGAGCACAGAGTGGCCAGCCCTTATATCATGAAAGAACATGATGGTGAAGACTATGCAGAGATGTGGACAAAAGTGTAGATTTCCTGCCCCTATTCAGAGGAAAATACAGTGAAGATACAGACACAATTCCATATTACAAAGCAGAGTTTCTTGGCCAGTGTGCTGAGTAAAGTTCTCCTTTGCCCTCTGGACAGACAGCTGCAGTTCCACACTTGTTACATTAAGTCGCAAAAAGCCTTGGTCATTTACCCCAAGATGCCTTACAAAAACGATCCCTTTCTATGCATGCCATGAAGGACTGGGAAATACTGCTGTAGAGGACCCAGTGAAGATCCCCCAGCCTGTGGGGAACGTGGTGGGAGCATAAACCCTCACCCACCACATGAGTGACAAAGTTATGACAGGAATATCACAATTACCGTGGAGAAGAACATGGTGAAGGTGTAGACAGCAGCCTCCAGTACATATCGGCTCCGAATGGCCAGGACAACAGGTGGCAAAAACATGAGGTTGCTCAGGCAGAGCAGGAGCGTGGACAGCAGCTGGAATCCATAGGTGAGTGCATCCGCACTGTCGGTGCAGCCCCAGCCCCTCCATCCTGCAGGTGGGGAGGGCACAAGGTAGAAGAGGACTGAAGGTTGACAGGGATTCAGCACATACTTCTGCTCCCCACCCCCACCCCACTGTGCCCCAGCACCCATGCATGGGCCCTGCACCTCCCGGCTCCAGGCAACCGCCCCCCTACCCCAGGCTGGAAACCCAGCCCTCCTGCTCTCTTCCAGCCAGCTCACCAGCCTTGCACTCGCAGGCCGCATACAGATAGTTGTGTGTGCGCAGCAACTTGCACTGTCCGTAGGGCCCGCAGTCATCCACGCATGGGGACAGGAAGGTGCGCAGCCGCACTTCAGCTGTGGCATTGCGGCACCGGACAAACCTGCGAGCACACTGGTGGTCACTTGGGGCGGGGGAACCCCATCCCACCCCAACCTCACCCCATGCAGCTCACCGAGGCCCCACCCCGCACAGGGAGCGGAGGGTCAGGAACCAGGTCCCTGTCTGTGGAAACGGGATTCGCAGCCTGGCCACTCTGGAGGTAGCACTGACAGAGAGAAGGAAGCCAGCCAGGGACTCTGAAGATAGAAAGAAGGGAGGGGCCGTGAGAAAGAGGAGGAGTGGTCAGCATCAGTCAGGACCAAGAACCCTCTGCCCACCTAAACCCACTTGCCATATGTCTACCCTAGAATGTCCTTCCCCTACACCATCTCCTACCAGCCTGCCCCGACATCCAGCCTCCTTTCCTTCCCCACTCCTCACCCGACCTTTGGAACAGGTCACTGTGGCATCCTCCAAGCTCAAGGGCACCTCGTGAGTCAGGCATCCGAACACTGTCACATTTTCTTGGCGCAGGGAACTCTGGGAGGACAGGTATGATGATGAGGCTGTCAGATCCTTCTGGTGGGCATTCTCAACCCCCAGACTTCCACACCTGCCACCCTCCAGCCCTCGCCAGACAGTCCCTTCCTCCAGGAGCTCCCCAGCCAAATCTGTTCTCTGACATCCATTCTTAGAGAATCTAAACACTCTGAAAAGCCTCAGATCCTCCATAGCAGCAGTCTCTCAAAGACTGATGAGGTGAGGCCCGATTCTGAACTTCTATTCAGAAGACAGAACACCTTTTTCAAGCCTATCTAGCTTACTGGAGGGACTGGTCTAGGCCCACAGCCTAAACCAATATTAGGCAATGCCTCAAGGATGGACATGAATTCTTCCATTTAGGTTCAAAATTTCACTGCAAAAATACAAGACAGAAATTGGCAGCAGTTCACAGGTTCACAGGATATGCTCCTTGATTACAACCAAATAAGGCAGGTAATGTGGAAAAGTAATGTGGGCTGAGAGGATACATACCAAAAACTTAAACAGTTGTATTAGGGAAATGCTTTCCCCTATTGTCCAAAGTTTTTATGTGATCCTATTACTTTTAAAATAAGAAAATAAATGAACACAATTGTTCTGAAGGAAATAAAGGGGAAAGTTCCAGAGATTTTAGTTCACTACAGGCCCTAGATGATCCCAAAATGTGATGCAGAAACTCAAAGAGGTCACTTGGTCTCAGGCTGCACATATGCAAGGCTTGCCTACTACTCTGCTCAGACCACCTCACATCATTTATTTCAGATACATGATGACCAGAAGAATTATGACCAGAGGAAACAGTGGCACATGGAACAAGGGTCTGAAAACCAAGATAAGGAAGTTGATTTCGCTTTGGGGAGGCTGCTGGGGAGGGGGGGGATATATGAAGGGCTGTTAAAATATGGTATGGATTTAATGAATCCACCACACTAAGGCCAGATATTAGTAATAGGGGAAACTGTGCAGGGAGTGAGGAGGCATATGAGAACTCTGTACTTTGGGCTCAATTTTTCTATAAACCTAAAACTAAAAAAGAGTCTATTAATTTTTTTACAAAAAGGACAGGGATAGGTTTACTTCCAATACCTTCAGAGGTAGAATGCTCCTGGGTTCAATCCCCAGTATCACAAAAATAAATAAATATATCAATGAGTAAAAACTTCATGGAAGCAGTTGTTTATTGTTTTTTTTTTTTTGTGGTTCTGAGGATTGAACCTGGGGGCATTCTACCCTGAGCTACACCCACAGCCCTGTTTTTTATTTTTATTTTGAAACAGGTTCTCACTGGGTTGATGAGAGTCTTACTACTTGCTGAGGCTGTCCTTAAACCTTCGATCCTTCTGTCTCAGCCTCCCAAGTACTGGGGTTACAGGCATGCACCACCATGCCTGGCTATGAGGACAGATTTTGATGGAATGTCAGAAATGTCATTAGCACTAGGAGCTATCTAAACAAGGACTACATGGCCTCCAGAGATGGTGGACCCCTTGTCACAGAAGATATGCAAGAAAAAGCAAACTACCACCACTGAGAGATGCCCTTTGAGTGGGAGGCCAGCCTGCAAAATTGGGAACTCTGAGTTGTCCTGACTGAACCTGCCCATTCTCAGTACAGTCAATACTCAGAGCACACATTGTGACTAGAATTGGACTGAGCTATGTTCCTCTACAATAGGAGCATGATCCCACTGGATAGGTGGAAACAACCATACAATGGGTTAGGAGGAAGCAACTTAGTCAGGCTTCCTGGAGGAAGCAAGGGCCTCTCACCACTGACACCTTCCCCTTCAAAAGCCCTCATAGGGCAACCACCCCACTCTCCAGAAACAGTACCGCATTGAGCTGGAGCTCCAGACTGAGGACGCCTCCGCTGTCCAGCACTGGCAACAGCCTCAGGGCGAACACAGCTGGGCGCTCAGGTGGAAGGGCCACGCTGGGGCCAAAGAAGATGTAGAAGTGGACAGAGAAGGTGTCCAACTCATTGCGCAGAGTTGGGCGCACCGGCCAGCAGTGCTCAGGTGGAGATGTGGCCCCAGGGCCCTCCACGGGGGTCCCCAGCGATGGCGGCTCTGGGGGCAATGCCTGGCTGCCCAGTGACTGGGGCATGTTCATGGCAGCTCCAGGGACCAGGGCACGGGCCAGGCTGGGCTGTGGGCACTCTGTGAGGCAGAAGAAACCAGAGCTGAGGTCTGTACCCATCACAGCCCTGCTGCCCCACCACAAGCCGGAACTGAGCCAGACAGGGTTTAGCAAAGGGTAGGAAGGATGAGAACTAGAATGCAATATCCCTTGGGAGTGTGAGGCAGCCAGGGTCACAAGATAGGCTCCAGGGGTTTCTTAGGGGTCATAGCCCATAGAATTTCATGTCAAAGGGAATCGAGGTCATCTCTCCCTCCCCAAATGAGTTGAAACACATAACTAAATGTGACAGGCTGTCTCACTGAATTGCACAGGCTTTGGCAACAACAGTATCCCAGAGGTCCTGGTTGTCCTGCCTACCACAGGAAACTGAGAGATCAAATCAAGGAAAACAACGAGAGCCTTTAATTGTCCCAAGTCAGGTGCAAAAGGAAAAAAAAAAAAAGTTATCTGAATGCAGTTCAATGACTTGGAGCTCCATGTTGGGGTGGTTTTGTGGAGGTGAAGGACCCTGGGTGGGGCAAGGTAGATTATAGGGCTATGGCAGAGGGTCACTGAACACAGCCATCCAGGTCACTTCCCAGCCCTGGATGTCTGCATAGGCTAGAAGGCTAGGCCAGATGTGAGGGTTCTGACCTTGCAACCGCACACACAGCTGGAAGCGGATGGTCTTGCCAGGGCCCCGGGATGGTGTCTCCACACGCACGTAGACCCAGTGCCCCCAGGGGGGCAGTGCCAGCTCCAGCTGGCATTCTGAGGCACCTCCACAGGTCACAGAGCTTGAGTTGTGCAGGGGTGGGGCCTTGGGACGTAGACGCAGTGTCAGAGGGCAAGCAGACATCCCTCGGCCCCCCAAACACACCAGCTGCGCTGAAACCCTGTAAGTGAAGCTGGGCACAAAGACCCTGGGAAGAGGAGAGATTGGGGGCAAGAAAGGACAGACAGAGAGGTGAGAAGAACACAAGAAAGAGGGAAAAACAAGGCAAAAGGGGGCAGGTCGAAGATAAGGGGCACAGGGAAACAGGTGGCCTTTTAGGTGTCTCCTCTGTGTAAGAGAGAAGAGGCAAAAATCTGACCCACCCTGGGGGCTCTGGATCACCCAGAATGAGAGCAGGACCGGGCAGGTGGCTGAGAAGCTAAAGGAGAGCCTGGCCACCTATTTTAGCCTAGAGAAGGAAGAGGAAAAGGGCCAGGTTTGGGGAGTATTTGACTTACTTGTACAGAGCTGAGCGATTGTGAGGAGAGAACGTTTGCTCTGAGGGACGGCCAGGAACCAGCACAGCCACATCCAGCAAACGCCGGACAATCAGCTGCGGCTGAAGGAGGTACTGACACTCATCCTGGAGACCCTGAGACAAAAGCATCGGTGGCAGGAAGAGGAGAGACAGCAGGGGTGCTACTAAACCAAGGCTAATAGAACCTACTAGATAGGTCATGACGAAAACTCCCCTTGGCCTCCTGCTCCCAGGGCTCTGACTGTAGTCTCTCTAAGCTCTGAGTCCTTCCTGCTGGAGTGGTCATTTCTGATCTCTCTACCCTACCTTCAAGGTCTGCTGTGATCCTCAGCACTGGCTGAGGTTTTGGGACTCAAGTCCAGGCTCAGCAGACCCTTCTCCCCAACCCAACTCCTCCCAAGCACTCCCGCCAGCCCCACATCACTGTAATCGCAAACCACACCATTCCCCTGCTGGCTCTCTTGGGGGAGTTGGAAGGCTCCTTCGAGGCCTCCAGGCTACTCCCACCCCACCCCCACAACTAGGAATCTTTGCCTTTATGCCCCACCTTCCCCCTCTCACGTGCTTGTCCAGCCTCTACTTCAACAACCTAGTGAGGGCTGCTTATCACCCCCAAGGCAACCTCTAGACTATTAGCAACTTGAGAATAGAACCTCATTTTATTTTTGTTCCTCCAGACACAGGGCCTAATGTGGCATTCACAACTCACAATGAATGTTTGATGAATAAGTGAATAATAAATGGATCCCATCTGTGGGCAGCTATGCCCTTTATAAAGCCAAAAATGGCCATCGTTGACTTCTCTCCCCCTGCTCTGCCCTCAGGACCCACACATACACCGGCGCCCTCAGCCTCAGAATTTTTCTTCTGACACTGGAGGATAACCACATCTCCCCCGGGCATCTCTTATCTTGAGCAAATGCCCTAGCCCCTTCTTCTCTACTGCATTGATGCCACCACCCCACTTGCAGAGCCCCACCACAATTCAGTGGACACAGTCCAATTCGGTATGGTTCCTCTTCCCCAGTATTTGCAGCTATTTGCCCTACAAACCCAACAGTTAAGGGGCAAAGACATTCTCTAATTAGGCTTCTATAACCTTCTGGACAAATGGTCTTTTGCCGGCCCAATAATCTAGAGGTTGTGACCCACTTATGTGATTATTCTGACCAAAACATACCTCCAAGTCTTGTTCTGGGACAAAGTTCTCAGCCCTACTATCTCACTGAGTTCCATTCCATGGAACGAGCCTGCCAAGGCACCGACTCCCAGCAAAGCTCCACAGGGCTGGAAGGAGGCCTTGAGAGATCTCATTACCCTCTGCCTGGAATTTTCCTGTGCTTTTTCGTAACTGCATTCCCAGTGCCTAGCACAGCATTTAGCACACAGTAGGTGCTGAAAAAATAGTCATCAATTGAAGAATGGGTGTCAAAAAGAGGATTTGTTTAAATGGTTCCTGAACTGATGTGATTGCTCAGAAACTTCCATCTCTGATATCCAAAGCAGATGTCTCTCGTCTATGGTGTCAAACCCTAAGGATCAGAAATACTCTTACAAGGCATTTCAGTGACACACTCCTCCTAAGGCAGGAATCAAAATAATCTTGCAGTGAGCAAGTCGCAAGAGTGGGGCTCATGCTCAAAGGTAGCCCATTTCCTTGGTGGACAGTCCAGGGAAAGAAACACTGCTCCATATTTTGCTTGCTGTTATAAAGGATCAGAAGATATGACCTGTCTAGTTAAGATGTGCTCCTTCCTTCAACTGTACAACATGCACATCCATCCCCCTCCCTCAACATGGAGTATAGACCAGGGAAGATGCAGGGGTGCAGTGACCTCTCCTCTGTGATGAGTCAGAAAAAGCGCCCAGGAGTCAGGCCCTCAAGAGCTGCCAAGACAGAAGTCAAGTAAGAGACTTCAAAGTGAGTCAATAGGCCAGGCCAACATCAGCAGTCATGGAAGGTACGGGGCCAAAGCAAAGAAGCTTGAGAAACAAGAGAGCCAAAAGTAAGAAATGGGTGAGAAGTAATGTGAAAGATCCTGGTGTGAAAAGCAAGGTAGATGGATTCGAAGAATGTCCTTGTAGTGGGGGGGGGGGCTTCTTTAAAAGATGGAAGACCAAGGACACTTGGCCTTCTCTACGGGAATATCCCAGTGCCCAGCACAGCTCCCTTACTCATACTCAGTCAGCACCAGTCAACATGGAAATAAAGGATAGACTGCATGGGCTGGAATGGCAACAGGGAGAGCATTTAGGAGGTCACTCTGGTGGCCCAGGAGAAACCTAAGGGAAGGTGTGTTAAGAGTAGAATGCTTTAGAAGTAGAGTCAACAATTCTTTATGGATTGGTTGTGGGGAAAATACAAATCAAAGATGACACCTAAATTTGGGGCTCAAGCAATTGGTAAATAACAGTGCCATTTGCTGAGATGAAGATATAGAAAAAAGAGGCTTAGACTGGTAAAGTGAAATGGGAATTAAAGAATATTTTTAAACTTTTAACTCTGCTTTGACTTATACATACTAAGCTTGAAACATTTCTTAGACATCCAATTGGAGATGTCAAATAAGCAGTTAGATATAAAGTTTGAGATTCAAAGAAATTAGGACTGGTTGACTACTCTTAGAAGATATTAACTCAATAGATGGTATTTAAAACAATTTGTGCTAGAGACACCAAGCAAGAGAATGAAAAAATAAAAAGAAGTTGTTCTAGGACCGAGCATCGGATCACAACAACATATATAGATTAAGCAGAGAAGAAACCAGGAGAGTAGACAGAGGTATGAGCAATGGACAAGAGAAGAACCAAGACAATGCTGTAGTCACAAAGGCCAAGAGGAGAAAGTGTTTCAAAAAGAAAAAAAGTAATATATGGAACTAGTTAACAGCTAGTTACAAGTTAATTCTGGGGAGAGAAATTAGAAACTGGAAAGAGAAAAAGGGAAGACTTACTTTTCACTGTAGCCTTTTGTACCTTTCGAATGTTGTACCAGGTGCATACATTACCTATTTGAAATATAAATAAAATAACAGGAGGAGGAAAAGCAGAAGAGGCACTGTTAGCAGATTTTAACCACTTCAGTTGAAATATTACTGAGTTATGCTTGTTCCTGCTTGGTGAACAGAATCCTTTCCCTTACAATCTTCTTCTTTGCTATCCATTTATTTTCTTTGTCTTAACCAGCTTTTATTTACCTTAAAATCTTGGACCTGGAAGAGGAAGCCTTTGAGGAGAACTTGTGCCCGGCCAATTGGGAGAACTTTCTCCTTATGAGCCATTTGGGTGCCAGCTGGTAGTCACAAGCCAAAGGCCTGCTTTGGGGGCATAGAGTGAGCACATGCTCCAAGACAGGAAAGGCAAGGAGATGGGGGGAGGAGCATGAGGACAAGACAGAAGTGATTGACAGGAAGAAGGGGAGAAGGAAAGGAGGAGAAATGAGATTGGTTTGGAACACTCTGAGTTTGAGAAGGTGGCAGAAGGACAACGAAAATGTTCCAAGGCCCCACCATGTGCCAGGCTCTGTGCTGGGTGCTGGCAAGGAGTAGCAAGTAATGCAGACACAGGGTCTAGCAGAGTGTGGGACTGGACCAGATAAGTCACTTCCCTCTTACAACCTTTCCAGGCTCCACATTACTCTCCAGATACAGTTTACACTTCTAGCCCCTTCATGGTCTGGCCTCCACTCACCCTTCTACCTCCCTCACCCACCCCAACATCCAGCCCACACTGAACTACTTCAGTTCTTCCTCTTGAGCTTTGGCCCATGCTCCTCCCGTGGAATGCCTTTCTCTACCTCCTCATCCGCAGGCCTCACTTCCTAACAGTTTTTGAATACCACCTTCACCACACTACCAAACGCAGTTAGCAATTTCTCCTTTGTCCTCTTAAAACATTTTCCATATCTCACCAATATGCATTGTCTTATTTACCTCAGTGTTTCCAGTACCCAACCCCAGGCCTAGCACAAAGCAGGTGCTAAAGGACTAAGGGCTAAAAGGAGGTCTGAGCTCATCCCCAGAGTTAAGGATGGTCCTAGAAAAAGCACTGCCTTCTAATTGTTGGGACTCTTCAGCCCTTGCCCAAGGTTATTCCTCAACTCACATGATTTCTTGGGCTTTCCAAGCCTCACAGGAAGTCAGAACAACCATGGTACAAGGAGGACACAGGTTGGGGAGATGGAAGAATGCTCTGGGCAACAAATGCACAGGCTTGACTCTGGGAAATTGGCTAGGGTCTAGAGAGCTTAAGAACCCTTAGAGGCCCACATAAGATTCCAGAAGTTAATTAAATTTTTAGAAGAACCATACATAAATCCTTGCCCCCACCAACTTCTAGAGCAGGCCTAGCTGAAGAGCTACATCTTCGTAGTATCTAGAACTTCTACCACCCATGGGCAAGGTAGAGCTGTGTCCTCTCCCCCAGTCTCACTGCAGGTCTGGGAGCTCTGCAGGCTGCAGCTCCAGCTACAGTAGCAAGAATCTGGGGCCCTGCTTGCTCCATCTAGATGCATATGGTCATGGCTGGCCTGGTTCTTTTCTCTTTGCCCAGCTCTCTTTGGTCTGGGTACTTTGTTTTGTTTTTTTGTGGGTTTTTTTTTTTTTTTTTTTTTTGCGGTACTGGACTCAGGGGCATTCTACCTCCGAGCTATACCCCCAGCCCTATTTTTTATTCTTTATTTTGAAACCAGGTCTCACTAAGTTGCGGAGTGCCTCACTAGGTAGCTGAGGCTGGCCGTGAACCCGGATCCTCCGGTCTCAGCCTCCCGAATGCTGGGATTACAAGCGTGCGCCACCACGCCCGGCTTTGGTCTGGGCATTTTGAATCAATTACACTTTAGGTTCTGAGCAGCCTTTCTCTGTAGTGCTATCTTGAATTCCCTATTGTCCCATTCTGTCAGCTATACTCCACACTGACCATTCCTAATCAGGCCCTAGCTACCATAATACCCGCTTAGGCCTAGACCCCAATGTTGTGGCGAACTAGAGAAGAGCTAGAGGATTCTCCCTGTCAGTTCTCATAGTGAATCAAGGAACAGAGTTGGGATCAGGGGCAGGCTTTTTGAGATTTGGCCAAATCCATATGAAAACATTCCTCCATAGAAGACGATTTAGTTCTGATGTGAGTCAAGGCCCAGCCTTTTCCAGGTGAGTTCCCATCATGAACTCATCGGAGAGCTCCCAGGCCCTCCCATACATCCCTCTAGGGAAAAACAGGCCGATCACTGAGGCCTCCAGAGGCTACATGAACACCAGCTCACATCTCTGCCAACAGCAGAGCCAGTACCCTTGTCTCTGTGGGATTCAAAACTCATCTGAAGGCATTATTAACACCTTCTCTGAATCCTGGGCCCCAGAAGGGGGAGAACACAGTTGCAGTGTCCCTGCCCTCAAAGAACTTAGACTAGAAAGATATATCTGAGTCAAGTCTTCACCTGGTTGGGAATTTCTGCCCCTCTCAATTCTCAATGACCAAGCCCCACCAGCTTTCTTATTCTATACTGTCCTGTTCTTTAAATCCTCACTCTGCTCATCTTGGTCCTTGACCCTTATCACAGACTTCACTCACATGGCCACCCCACTCTGACAACGGCCATCTCTTCACACCCTCCCTCTCCTCCAATGAACAGGAGTAGAAGCAAAGAGACCCCCTTCCTACAAGGAAGAAGTCCAGCCTAACACACAAGAATAGCAGAGAAGCACAGGGGCATTTCCTTCCCCTCCAAACCAGAGAAGCATCCTGACCTTTGAACCTGCCCTTCAGACTTTAGCAATCTCTGTTTTGTGAAATCGGTGCTCATATTTAAAGGAAAGGGAGGCGACATTCAGGATGGAAACCAGCTTCCCAAAGCTTCCTTTTAACAAAAAAGGGCTTCTCTCATGGTTTCCTGTAGGGTAAGGGGACTTGTCTGAAACCAGGATGGAGGAGGAATGTCCTCCCACATGGACTAGAGACTGGGCTGTGAGCTAAGAGAGACTTCAAGGCTATCATCAATCGAAATGTAGAGTAAAACCAGTGTTGGGTTTGTATAGAAGATCTGACCAGTCCTTGCTTGGCATCTGATCACTTTGATTAACCCTAGTGCTTTCCAATAGAAAGGGGCTCTAGTCACCAGTGCTAGAGCCCCTGATTGCAGACTCTAGGCTTTCCCATAAGCTTACCTAGAACCACTATGTCCCCCCAAGGCTCCCAAGTTGCCTCCTGCAGACTATCCCACCAGATGACCTGCTAGCCTATAGCCATGCCCCACTTTAGCCACCCTGTGTTGCTACCCACCCTGGCACAAGGTTGGTGTGCTAGGTAGACTGTGGGAGGAATTTAGCAGAGATAGAGAGGCAGCTTTGACCCCCCCTGCCCTGGGCAGTATTAACCCACCTTGACAGAGATGTGGCCGTGGGCCTGGGGAAGGTGGGCAGCCAAGAACCAGTCCCCAGGTAAGGGGCTGCTGACGTTAAAGATGCCTGAGGTGCGGTTGGGCAGTGTCCAGCTGAGGGTCAGAGAGAAAACCCCAGGCACAGCTGTGTCCCCTGGGAAGTGTGTGTGCAGGGGATTGATGACAGGGGGTGCCCCGGACCGGAAATACCTGGGGGACCAGAATTAGGAGAAGAGAAAAGCAAGCAGTGGGATAGGAGACAGGATAATGGGGAGGGGGGAGAACTGTCACTCATCACCAGTAAAACAATTGGGTTCCTTAAACTAACACAAAAAACAAAGTGGTTCCAGGTTAGGGGTTCAGGCCAGAGGGAGCAAGAGCTCAACTCAAGCACTCATACTACTATATAGGAGCAGGAAATGGTCAGGTGACAGAGGTCATAACCCTCAGTCACATTTAAATCTGGGTAAGGGTCAAGGTCAAGATTAGGAGGTCAGTTTAGACACTCCTAAAGTCACACATTAGTTTGGAAAGTGGTCTGGGGTTGGAAGTGGGGGTGGGGGTAACTCAGACACTCACACAGTCACACTCTGGTCTGGGCAGTGATCCCCAAAGGTTCCCCCTTGCTCCTTGAAGATGATGAGGTTCCAAACAGCCAGGAATGTGTCCTCAGGAACATGGAAGTGGAAGAGCTCGGTGCTGGCAAAGGAACGGAAAGGACTCAGCTTTCGGGGTGAGCAGGTGGAGTAGTCAGTCAGGAAAAGGCCTCCTGGGAAGCAGGAGAAAGAGAAAGGAGCAGGGCAGGACATAGGGCATTTCTGTTAGGCAACAGGCATGTAGTCTCCATCACCAATAGCATTAACTCAACAAATGCTCTCTTCTAATCTAGGAACGGAGTCTGTGCCACTCTAATGAGTATCTGGTTTAATCCTTACAGAGACCTTGTAACAAACAAACAATAAATAAACCCATTCAATCCCCAAGGGCATTCTACCCCGGAGCTACACCCCTAGCCCTAGTTTTATTCTTTATATTGAAACAGGGTCTTACTAAGTTGCAGAGGGCCTCACTAAATAGCTGAGGCTGGCCATGAACCTGCAATCCTCCTGTCTCAACCTCCTAAGTACTGGGATTACAAGTATGCACCACCATGCCTGGCTCAATAAACATCTTTTTACAGATAAAGAAACTGAGGCTCAAACCTAGACCAAACAGGATTTAAAACCAGGACCCTTTACATCACTTCACAGCTGCCCCCTCACTGAGGATCCATTGCTCTCCTCTTACCAAACCTATGGAAACAGAGGTATGGAAAGTGTGTGTGTGTGTGTGTGTGTGTGTGTGTGTGTGTGTGTGTGTGTGTGTGTGTGTGTCTTGGCTGGACTCTTAGCCACCAAACAGGCTAGAACTCCACCTGTGGGGCTTGGGAGTCAGCGTAGAACTATGTAACTTCCTTGTTTATTTTCTGCCCTTTTCTGTTCCCCTGTGGTTAAGAGCAGTAAAAAATCCTCAGCAACTTCACAAAAGCTGTCTGTATACTGGCTCAGGGCAGGAGAAGGGAGGGAAAGGTGTGGTGAGGTTGCAAGGGGCCTGCTTGGGTGGCAGAGGCAAGAACAGGAGATGGCGGGCCACCACGAGAGTGTCCAGGGAAAGAGAGTCATCAAACCCTCTTGGTTCAAAATGCGCAGCCAGGGGCGTTTCCCCAGAGGCCCACTGAGGCAGTTATTTGGTGACCCAGTGGAATCTCAAACCGCTCAGGAATATTCGGAGCAGTCCAGGTTGGGAGGTGGGGTGGAAGTGGTCGTCTCTAGCTAAAATGCCAAGATACCTGATCGTGGTTGTCAAGAGTAGAGCCAAGGGGCCTAGGACTGTTGCAGAAGTGAAAGAAACCCAATAGCTTAGCTGGATAGGAAAAGAGGGCCCCAAAAGACAGGCAAGCTCCTCCACAGTAAAGCTCTGGAAACTGTGCTCTGGAGACCAGCCCCAGTGAAGCACAGGGGCATGCCTCCAGGACATGCCTCAAGCATCTTCAGGACAGAGCAGGGGCCAGGGAAGGGGAGACTCTGGAATTGTTTTCATTCAAGCAGGAAATACCCACAGGGCCTGCCTCATCTGATTATCTTTCTCTCTGAAGATGGGAGATATCCCTATAAGGTGTTTGAAGTAACAGAGGACAAGGCATCTGGGAAAGGGCAGCTGCTGAAGGAAGGAACACTAGTTAAAGTTGGCCCCACTAAACCAGGGCAACGTTAAGTCACACATGCTCCAGAGAGTTGCCCTATACAGGTGAAGGCCATTGGCTCTAGATTGGCTGTGCGCATCTTCAAAGGTCATGGTTATATTCAAGTACTAGTCTTTCCAGTTCTAACCATATGATCAGTCTCAACTGTCAGCAAGGAAGATCTGCTGCCTTGCAAGCTGAGCACTGCCCAGGAACCCAAACATGCTCACAGGGCAGCACTCAGAAAGCAGTGGATACGCATCTGAGAGGGATAAAGGGCAATGGAACCACTGATGGGGAATGGCTTCCTAGGAGCCCTGGCTGTGACAACTAAGAAGCTGAAGGCCAAGAGCTAAACAGCCTACATGCTATTGTTACAAGAAATAAGAGCTCTGGAGCACCCTCTGCTGGGCTTAGGGAAAGGCTGCTGTTCCTCAAACCTGGCACCAGGGATGTGGCATCTCATTAGCCAATTGCTACTGCTAGAGACATGCTAGTCCCAGTGCAGACCCTCAGAAAGCTAGTGTGAACAGCAGCTAACGACCTTTGGGAAACATGGATAGACAAATACAAACAGTCCAGGAATTCAGAAGACTACAGCATGACCTGGAGAATTGGGGAATTAGCTAAGCAATCCCCAAAGTGGCTAGGGGCTATGGAGGTCACAGAATAGGCTGGTGGGGAAAAGGAGTGAGCAACAGCTGGGAATGATGGGAGGAACCTAGAAGTTCTAAGGATAGATGTTTAGGAAAGGGTCCACAGCTCCATTCATCTCAAGCTTTGATTTGGAGTTTGAACAGGACCTACAGAGCTGTATCCCACAGAAATCATGAGGAAGGCCCTAATCACATTCAGATAAACCTGTCCTGATGTCCCAGTACTTCTATGATGAAGCTAGATTCTTTTCTACCACCTACCCAACCCTAGCATGCATGAGCACGTGCATGCACATGTACACACACACATACACACAGAGGCTGAACTGGCCCTGCTCCTGATAGCACTAGGTAGGACAAAAGGTCATTTATCGGAATGACAACATATGCCTGGGTTATCAAACACAGTTAGCTACACCTAAGAAAAAGACAAGGATCAGGGGGTAGGACCAGGAGATACAGGAAGTAACTTCCATTCCTGAAATAAGATTGAAGACAACAATAAACTTTTGTGCAACCCTATCCATGACAGTGCTGTGACTCTGCTAGCCTCCCCTCCTGCAAAACTTATCACTACCACTAGGTCACAGAGCACAGTTGTCAAGGCACTGGCTAGTAACAGCACTAAGACAGCCTTGCTGGCTGTTGGGCCTACACAGCACTGTTCTAGCTTCATTATAATTCTCCCAAAGCATCAAACCTGCTTCTGGGCAACTGTATTTTTATCCATAACTTTCAGGTCTTTAAACCCTGTGGCTATCAGTCACCCTTCTTCCCTAGCCAGCACAGTGCTTGCTCGATAGGTTCATGAACAAAGAAGCCACAGTGGCAGGGATAGAAGCTACAGATTAGATTTAATTGCATGGACTCTCTTTGCCAAAACTGAAAACCTGACCAGCTGCTACCTTTGCCGAGTGCCCAACTTGCCAGCAGCAGTGATCACCACTGAATCCGCTCCCCTTCCCCATGGTTCTTTCCTTCCAGTAGGTGAAATGGAGACCCATGGATCACTTCTACATGTTGTGAGAGGCACCCAACACTGCCTTCAACTTAGCAACTACCTAATTCCAAAGGTAACACTTCAGTGCTCAGTTCATATAAGGAGCCAGCAGACCTGAAGAGGTTCATGATGGGCCACATGTCCCTTTACCCTCTCATGAAAAATATAGGCATTCAGTGGACACGTGAGCACACATGCACCCCACATAACCAACATTCATGTCTCTATACTCACTGACATGAAAGCTTGTATACACACTGCACATGCTAGCCTTCCCACAGATTCCCCGGTTATAAACACAGGCACCCATCCCCCACCCCCGCTGCTCTGTAAGTTGTTGTTGCTGAAGACTCCACCAGGTACACTTCCATCCTATCTAGAGTGCCACCTGGCAGAGGTGGCTGGGGACTGAGGCCATGAAGACTGCAGTCATTTCATGATGGGGCCATCTGTATGGCAAATCCAATAGGCCAAGACCCCTTCTTCCTCCCTCATTCCACCCATTAAGAAGTTGGACCTCTCCCTCTACTAGCCAAGTGACTTCCGGTTGGATGGTGGCCCTAGATTGACAGCAAATGAGAAACAGTATGTGGATGAAGCTCTCTTGTGGGCAGACTGGGGAAAAGAAAAGTTGAACTTTTGTGCTTTGAGCTTTTCTATTAGGCTTGTATTGCAATGGGGGTGGAGATGGAGAGGGAAAGGATGGGACAGAAATGGGAAGCCTTTTGTATAGCCTTTTTTTCTATTTATAAATAATCTGGCCTTGAATAATCCTCACTGAGCCTCAGTTTCCCTATCTGTAAAATGGCCTCTGGGTTTCAACCGTGCTGAAAAGTACCAGGAATTATTCCTAGGCAAATCAAACTTGACTGGAAAAAAGACTCATTACCAGAAGAAAACACAATATATTGACGACTAATTAATTTCCATTTGTTGGCTACATGTTATCTTCAAAACTGTTCTCTTAACTCTATTTGAATGTACACCCAATATCTCAAAGACTTAGACCATATCTTCTCAGACTAGAATAGAGGCTTCTGGTATGGGGCTATGTCTTTCCCCCATCAAACTCTGAGAGCAGGAGAAGCAAAGTCCTTAAGACTTCCCTGGGAAAACCAGAGTCAAGTGGGGTCGGGATGGACATAAGGAAAGAAAACCCTAAGACTCTGTCCTAGGAACTATTAGCCACTTGCTGAGCCTCAAGTCCAGTACCACTCTTGATGCTGCCAATTCTTGTTGTGTAAGACCTCTCTCTTCCCTATTTCTCCCCACTTCTTCCCCAGTGATCTAGCTCCCAGGTCCCACCTCTCCGAAATCTCTCCCAGCCCACCCCTCCCTGCTAGAACCCCATCCTTGCCTCAGTCTTTCCTGCTTCTGCACTCACCAGCCCCTGGACCAAGGACAGAGAACAGCAACAGCAGCAATAGGGCTGGCGACAGCTGGAGCCCAGACCTGAGTCGAGGCTGGGAGAGGGGCAGAGTATGAGAGGCGCCGGGAGCCAGTGGGAGAGACTTGGGTAAACACAGAGATGAGGGCAAAGGCTGAGAAAACGGGTTGGGCAGGGCTGAGCACTGAGGCTTAAACAAGGGCAGGGGGTGTGATGGAAGAAGGGGTTGTGATGGGGACGAGAGCAAGGGCCGGGGTTGGGCCAGGGACTTAAGCAAACATTGGGAATGGGGTAGCGACCGAGGCTGGGCTGGTATTTGTGACAGGGGGTGGAGCAAGGGCCGAGGCGGGGATGGGGGCCAGGCTAGGGGCAGAGACTGGGACTGGAGGGGGGGCCTGGACTGGGACCTGGACCTTGGCATTCGCTGGGACCAAGGACAGGGCTGGGACCGATTTGGGAAGCGGGGCGAGGGCGGGGCCGGAGGCCAAGGCTGGAATTGGGATAGGACAAGGGGCCAGGACAAGGGCTGGGCCATGGCCCGGGGCGGGGGCGGGGCCGGGCTGGCCAGCGCGGGGAGCTCGCAGAGCTGGCCCGCGGCTCCGCTCCCCACCCCCGGGGGATGGCCTCTGGTGTCCTCGCGGGCCGGGGCCGGGGTCCGGGACCTGGGTAGGAGTTCAGGCCTGGGCGACTCCGGGCTGCGCTGAACCGGCGATAACCAGGCCCCGCGGCGGCCGCCTCAGCCTGACGTCATATGACGCTCCGCCCCCCTGCCAAGTTCGATTGGTCCCACTCAGCAAAGCCCGCCCCCTGCCCTATTCTATTGGCCTCTAACTTAGTCCTGTTGGGCTTCGAGATAGACTCCGCCCCAGCCCCGGCTACTGGGACCCTGCCCTTCTCACCCCAACAACAGAACCACGATGACTACTCAGATCCTCACAACCCCCAATGAACACCCCACAGGTATCTGACAGAAACCCTACAGGACCTTCACAAACCCAGACTCCCCACAGACCAATCCACAGTCTCCTCATATCCTACCCAGAGACTCGTTCGAACCCCCCCCCTCCACCAGGTCCAATGCAGCCCCCTCAAGAAACTTCACCCTCGCAGGGGACCAGACTGTTGTTGTCATGGAGACCACAGGGCGTTCCAGTTGCCCTAGTGACCTATCCCTCCTCTCCCGGCTTGCCAGGTTCTACGGGCTTCCCCACCCTCACTGGCCCTGGGCCCCTCTTGTCCCTTTCCCATATTACCCCTCCTCAGGTCAGACCAGAGTCCCTTTGCGAAAGTCTGCTGATGTCCACGTCTCCTCAAAATAGTAAACTTTCAAGCAAAGTCTTTCACTGCTCAGTTTCTAAAGCCAGACTCATCCACGATCAAGAGCATTCCCTCCCTCAGGTCAAGCACTTCCCCCTTCAACCTATGCAAGATCCTGACCTAAGGACTCAAAATAACCAAGCCAAAGCCCAGAGGTATGTAGTTTCTACAAGGGCTCTCCTCAACGCTCCTCCTCCAAACCTTCAACCTGTTTCGCCCCCTAACACCATTTGTCCTTCCACTGTCCATTTTCTACTTTTCATCTTTACCCTCCCACTTACCCAATTCCCTCCTCTCCTTCTCTTTCTCTTCCCTCGCATCTCATCTGGCTCTCCACTCTCAGGTCCCTTTTCCCTCTGGCTGACTCTGGTCATCTTCCTGCTCATCATCCTACTTACCACCCTAAACTTCCCCTTTGGAAAGGTTCTGATGAGCTTCAGAAGTAATATATCTAGTATCTCTGGAGCATGAAGGAAAGTTAAGTTGGGAACTCTCAGGTAGTGTTGCAAATGATGACAGACCTTGAATGCCAGGACCAGTAAAATAGGATTTAATTCTTTAGAGTCTCTGAATGTTTTGTTGTTTGTTTTGTTTGTGGTACAATGGATTGAACCCAGGGGTATTTTACCTCTGAAGTACACCACAAGCCCTTTGTTTTTTGTTTGTTTGCTTGTTTGTTTTAATTTGGAAACAGGGAATCACTCGGTTGGACCTGGTAGGGGGGGTTTTGAATAAGTCTCTAGGTAGGATGTGAGGATACTGTGGATTGGCCCTTGGGGAGACTGGGTTTGTGAGGGTCCCTGTAGGTCTCCTTATATGGCTAAGACTGATCTTGAACCTGTGATCCTCCTGTCTCAGCCTCCCAAGGACTGGAATTATAGGCTGTTCTACCACACTCTGATCGCAGAATGTTGTTAAGGAAGGGAAGGCCAGTGTTGGATTTTCATTTTGGAAAGATCTTAATTGAGTCAAGAAAAAACTACCTCTTTTGGACATCCTTCCAGGATAAATTAGGCATACTCTGTCTTCACAACATCCTGGACTTAACCCTGGCACAACATTATGATACTCATTTATATTGTCATTGTTAGGTAACTTGTCTCTCTTCCAAATTCAACTGAGTCCAGGGCTTAGCACAGTGCCTGAGTATAAGATTAGGCTCCTTGTAAAAGTTACATAAACTGATGAAAGAATGTGTGAATGAATTAATATACTGGGGATAACAATGGAGAAGCAAAATTATTATGAAATCCAGGCAGAAGATAATGAGAACTTGAACAAAATTAGAGGAAAAGGAGAGAAGAGAATGCATTTCAGGACTATTTAGAAGACAGGAAATATAGTTCTTGATGACTATTTGAAGATAGAGACTTAGAGGAAAAGAGACTAGGAAAATTCCCAGGGTTCAGTTTTGATGCCTATGGAACATCCAGTTAGAAATGTCCCACAGAGGGCTGGAATATAGTTCAGTGGCAAAGTGTTTGCTTTGCATGCACAGTTCCCTAGGTTTGATTCCCAGTACCAAAAAGATCCCCCCCCAAAAAATCAAATAATTACTTAGCTGGTCATGTTGGTGCATGCTTGTAATCCCAGTATTTGGGAGGATGAAACAGGAGGATCTGGGTTCTTGACTAGTCTCAGCTACTTAGTGAGGTTCTCCGCCACTTAGTGAGACCCTGTTTCGAAATAAAGAATAAAAAAATAGGACTGAGGGTGTAACTTGAAGGTAGAATGCCCCTGGGTTCAATCCCCAGTACCTAAAAAAAAAAAAAGTCCCACAGGCAGTTGGATATGAATGTAAAATGCAAACTACAACAGTCTAAAGAGATCTGCACTGGATATATGAATTTAGAATTCAGCAGCATATGGCTGGAAGTAGTTGAAGCCTCAAACATGATGACATCATCAAGAGAAGATATATGTGGTCCCTAAAACAAAAACAGACTGCATGGTCCTGCCTTAGGCATGATGGCATTCTTGGCATTCTCCCATACTCTGGGACACCAACCCCAACTCTGGCTTGGTATTCCCAGTCTCTGGAACTCCATAGCCTGACCTTAGAGTCCTAAGACATGCCCTTAGACCCTGATCTTGGACTGGCCAAGTACCTGTGTTTGAGTTCCCTCCTGTGCCACCACCTATGGATGGGATTCTGAGTGCTTTAGCCTTTCAGTCTTTAAGTTCCAGCTCCCTAACATCCCAGAGCAGCATGCCACATGAGGCCTGGGCACATGAGTGAGCCTCGTGGCATCACACCTTGAGATCCAGAACTCTTCTTGCTTTCCTCTTGTGTCTCAGCTGCATTAAGAATCTTAACTTAATTCCATAACCTCCTGTGGACCCTGGGATCAGCTCCAACTTGCAGACCTTTCAATCCTGACCTAATGAAGCCTGTACTTTATTCTACCACTAGATGGAAGCAGACAAGGACAAAGAAGAGCCTTCTACCACCATGGATACAACAGAACACTCCTCTTCCAAGGACCCCTCAACTGAAGACTTACAGGAGCCCCCTATCTCTGAAACCCCCTTGGAGCCTTCCACTTTAGAGCCCCATGCCTCTGAGAGCCATTTAGAGCCTTCTGTCTCTGAAACCCCTTTAGATCTCCATACCCCTGAACCCCTTTTAGTGACGTCCACTTCCCAGTCTCCTTTAGAGCCCAACACCTCTGAACATCCTTTGGTGACGTCCATTTCCCAGTCCCCCTTAGAGCCCAGAACCTCTGAACATCCTTTGGTGACGTCCATTTCCCAGTCCCCCTTAGAGCCCAGAACCTCTGAACATCCTTTGGTGACGTCCATTTTCCAGTCCCCCTTAGAGCCCAGCACCTCTGAACATCTTTACATGACATCCACTTCCCATATCCCTTCAAAGCCCCTCATCTCTGAGAACCCTTTGATGCCTTCCATCTATGAAGCCTCTTTAGAGAAGTCCACCTCTGAGACCCATGTGGAAGCTCTTACCTCTAAGACTCACATTTCTGAGGTACCAGACAAACACTTTATTTTTCAGCCCTTAACAGAAATCCATGTCTCTAGGACTTCCTTTGATCCTTTGCAGGAAGACCTCTTCTCTGAATCTTCTTCCAGTGAGGTCCCAAACACAAGGAAGTCCATCCAGGTCCCTGAATTTGAGCACCTTCCAAAGCACTCCCTTGCAGGCCCTTCAGCCCAGTTTCACATGGACACATCTGCAAATCAGAAGGAAGAGGCAGAAAAGGACCAGGAGGGAGTGGACACCAGCAACATTACTGCTCACATGGCCCAGCCTGGACACCACCTGGGCAAGAAGAAGGGAAAGAAAGGCATTAGCTGTAATTGCCCCTGCCCTTTCCCCTGTTCTCATCACTGGCTCCATCCTTGACCTGCCCTAAAAGGAGGGGACTGGGTTACTCTTGGACATGGCCCTTTCCCTAAGTTTCAGGGCCTTATTTCCCCCGGTTACTCATCCCCTCCCTTCCCAGGTTACACAGGCCACCCAGTGGTCCCTGCCAAGCAGGCAGAGCTGGTGGAAGTGGGCAAGGCAATGCACAGAGAGCAGTTCAGTGCACAGTTGAATAATCTTTTCCAATGGGAGAAGAATGCAGCCCTGAATGCAATCCAGACAGGTGAGCCCAGGTGGCCATTCAGAGGCCTGTGCAGGCCCTATGGATATAGTCCAATCCAATAGAATCTGGGAACCTGCCCATTCAATGAATAGCTATCCCTTGTGGAAATGGTCATGCTATCTGCCTGGAATCTGGAAAGGAATCAGGCAGAGAGGCCAAGAAATGCCAGGATAGGTCTGATAAAAAGTGGGATATTCATGTAAAGCCCAGGTAGGGATGAGTGGCTACATTAAAATAGTTAAAAAACAGAAGGGCCAGAGGCCAGCCCCAGATCGCCTGTACCAGACAGACCCTATGTCCCAGAACCCTGGGCAGTTTCTAGGAAACTTGTTCTGATGAGACAAAAGGCCTTGGTCCCTTTGGTGGAACTCTACTAAAGACTGTCACACCTGAATGCCAGATCCATAATCACCTGAGTACCCCAAAGCTTTGTCTCCCCACCAAAAAGGAGAGCTGTATCCTCTAGCCCTGTTGAGTCCGAGTCTCGGCCCAGAATTAGTATTCTCAACAGGCCTGTTAGTGGCATGCTGTGTCTGTCTGCAATGAGTGTGCAGATGAGATGTGTAGACATGTGCAAACATGCAAACCTGTGGACATACCTGTGTTACTGAACTTCATAGTTATGAGGATTACTGATTTCTATAAGACAGCCACCCTGACCTCCTATGAGAATTCTGAGATTTCTAGACTGAATTCAATAGGTATCACTACATTTATCTTTCATATGTCCTTTCCCCTTATGATGGGAATAGAGCTATTTCAAAAAAACCCAAGATATAAAGACAGCCAGGTAATTCTATATCTTTTTCCCTCCTCTGTGTAATTTACTTTACCCATTCCTATTCAGAGACCCTCCTCCTCTACCTCTCACCAAGAAAGTCACAATGATCTCATTTGTTTCTCAGTTTATTTTTATTTTAGGTACTAAGACTGCTTTATTATTATTGTTTGCCTGTTTTAACATATTCTGTTACTCTTGCTTATTTTCTTGCAAATACAGGATTGGTTCAGTCCACTTGTTCTCCTTTTTGGACCCATCTGTCTACTGTCTACTCTTCAAAGCCACTGCATTTCTTCTTTGAATCAAATGTCTTCATCTCCCTGGTTAAGCAAGCAGTTTATGCATAAACTTAAGCATCATTTAATCCTGACAAAGACATTTGGGGCTCCCTTCTAATATTTGGGATCTTGAGACCTTGGAGATCAAGACTCTGTAACAGTATATGTGATGAGTAGAGACATGTCAAGTGTCAAAAGTACATGTGATATATACAGAAATGTCAAGTGATATGTACAGAAAGTGTCAAGTTTTGTTTTGTTTTTGCAGTACTGGGGATTGAACCCAGGGGCATTCTACCTCCAAGCTACACCCCCAGCCCTATTTTTTATTCTTTTATTTTGAACAGGGTTTCACTAAGTTGCAGAGGGACTCACTAAGTAGCTGAGGCTGGCCACGAACCCAGATCCTCCTGTCTCAGCCTTCCAAGTACCGGGATTACAAGCACGCACCACCATGCTCGGCAAGTGTAAACTTTTTAAAAAATTCTTTCAGCCAGTCATGGTAGTGCATGCTTGTAATCCCAGTACTTGGGAGGCTGAGACAGGAGGATCACAGGTTCGAGGCCAGCTTCAGTTATTTAGTGAAGCTCTCTGCAACTTAGTGAGACTCTTTCAAAATAAAGAATAAAAAATAGGGTTAAGAGTGTATCTTGGAGGTAGAATGCCTCTGGGTTCAACCCCTAGTACTGAAAAAAAATTCTTTCAAGGCTGGGCATGGTAGCACAGGCTTGTAATCCCAGTACTTGGGAAGCTGAGACAGGAGGATCGCAGGTCCATGGCCCTCCACAATTTAGTGAGACCCTGTTTCAAAATAAAGAATAAAAAATAGGGCTGAGGGTGTTGCTTGGAGGTAGAATGCTCCTGGGTTCCATCCCCAGTTCCAAAAAAACAAAACACAAACAAAAAAAATTATTTCAACAAACTGGCTCAATGCCTGTGTGCACAGGCATTGAGCCAGTTACAGAGGTGGTGGAACTAGTAAAGTTTCAAAGACAAAATCCCTCAAATAATTAGCACTCTAATGAGCTATACCAATAAGTAAAGTGACAATTGTAATTTGCTTTAAAAGTTGCTACACCCAGAAGACTGCAGAGGCAGAGAAAAGGGTACCCAATTTGGGGTGCTAGAGGTATAATAAGTCTTAGAAGGAAAGACTTCTCAGCTGATATCTGTAAGATGGTAAGAAGAGGTAGCCAACTCAAGAGAGTAAGGTGAGACATGACAAGACAAGGTATCTTAGGAAACTACAGCAATGCATTTTCCCTGGTGCATAGAGTATTGGGGGAGTATTAGCCCAGCTCAGCTTGGGAAAAGAAGAATTATGTGGGCATTTCTGTGCCAAGCTAAAGAGTTGGGATTATATCCTGAGGATAACTGAGAATCACTAAAAGATGTTAAGCAGGACAATAACATGAACCAATTTGGTTTGGTTTTTTATTGTTGGGTTTTATTGTTGTTGTTTTGTTTTGTTTTTGCAGTGCCAGGGATTGAACCCAGGGGCATTCTACCTCCAAGCTACATCCCCAGCCCTATTCTTTATTCTTTATATTGAACAGGGTCTCAATGAATTGCATAGAGCCTCATTAAGCTGCTGAGGCTGGCCATGAACCTGCAGTCCTCCTGTCTCTGCCTCCCAAGTACTGGGATTACTAGTATGCACCACCATGCCCAGCTACCACTTTGTTTTTAAAAGGTCATTCTAGTCAAATGTGATGATATATGTCTGCAATCCCGGTACTTTGGAGGTTGAGACAGAAGGGTCGCAGGCTCATGGCCATCCTCAGCAGGTAGGCCCTCCAAGATTTAGTGAGACCCTGTTTCAAAAGTAAAAAATAAAAGTGCGATGGGGAGCTGGACGTGGTGACTCACACTTATAATCCCAGTACCTGAGAGGTTGAGACAGGAGGATTGTAGGTTCAAGGCCAGTCTCAGCAATTTAATGAGGCCCTTTGCAACTTACTGAGACCCTGTTTCAAAATAAAAAATAATATAGGGCTAGGGATGTAGCTCAGAGGTAGTATGCCCCTGGATTCAATCCCCAGTACCACACAAAAAAAAAAAATCACTCTAATCCAGGCATGGTGGTGCACACCTGTAATCCCAGTACTTGCAAAGCTGAGACAGTAAGTCTCAAGGCCAGCCTTGGGAATTTAGTGAAACTCATTTCAAAATAAGAAGGGCTGAGGGTATAGCTCAGGGATAGAACCCCCTGGATCAGATCCCCAGTACCCTCCCCCTCAAAAAAATCACTCTAGCAGTAAGAATAGAGTAGAGAAAGACAAGACTGAAGACACACAGCATTGTGAGACACTGGAATAATCCAGGCAAGACGTAGATGAGTGGAGCTGGAGAAAAGTAGTAAACTGACTATTGGATTGTTGGATGTGTAGAATAAAAGAATGGGGCCGGGCATGGTAGTGCACACCTGTAATCTCGGTATGTGGAGACTGAGATAGGAGGATAGTAGCTTCAAGGACTGCCTCAGCAAGTAGTGAGACTCTCACCAACCTAGTGAGACCCTGTTTCCAAATAAGAAATAAAATTGGACTGGGGGTGTAGCTCAAAGGTAGAATGCCTTTGGGTTCAATTCCCAGCACACATACACACACACACACACACACACAGAGAGAGAGAGAGAGAGAGAGAGAGAGAGAGAGAGAGAGAGAGAGAGACAGACAGAATGAGAATGAGAATGAATGAATAATGAGAGAGAATAAAAGAGTGCCTGGAATGACAACTAGGGTTTTTTGACTTAAGAAACTGAGTGACTGATGGTGCCATTAACTATATGACTAAAACAGAGTCAGAGCTGGATAAATGTTGGATGAAGAGGGGACAAAGGATGAGATCTAGGTTTGGAGGGGAATTTGGATTTAACACATTTGAAATGTTTTGTGGAATGTGTTGGTGAAAAAACAGTAGACAGCTGGTGTATGGGTCTCAAGCTCAGAACAGAGGTCTAGGCTGGTGACATCCTTCATGTAAAGACAGCTGTCTGATGTCTAGAGACATTCTAGGCATAAAGAAATATTACACAGCCAGGCACGGTGGTGCATGCCTGTAATCCCAGTACTTGGGAGGCTGAGATGGAAGGATACGGGTTCAAGGTCAGCCTCAGCTACTTAGTGAGGCCCTCTGCAACTTAGTGAGACTGTTTCAAAATAAAGAATAAAATATAGGGCTGAGGGTATAGCTCAGACGTAGAATATCCACGTGATTGTGGGGTCATGGAATTGGATTATGTTATATACTCTGAATAGAGTCCTCTGACAGTCCTTGTACACTTAGAACAGTAAGGGGACTTGGAATCAAGGAAGAGAATGGAAGCCATAGCCAGATAAGTTCCCTACTTTAATAGCACTACACTTCTGAAGTGTAGTTGCCAATCTCCCTATTTAAACTCTTCATCTAAAAACTTGGCACTAATTCCTACAAGTTTGACTCTCGTAGGCCCTCAGGCCAAGCCTTGATCTATGGAAACAGATCCTTGTCACCATTCTAGCTCACCTGCTTATCCACTGTGTCCTGCTACTCCAGACAGAGTTCAGAATTCTAGCGGAATCATGACTCCCACCCACCCGCATTGTGACTCTGCCTATACCCTGTGCTCTCAACTGAGCCTCCCTGGTATAATAGGGCACTGGTATTACAGGCTGTCAGTATCAAGACAGAAGTAGCTGAGCCAAAAGCCACACCTGGACAGGATTTAGATCCTGAGAAACTATGGGTAAGACAAGAAAACCTAGCCCAAGATATAGAGTTGTAAATTGTGACCCTGGTCAGAGTCAAAACCCAGAGCAAGCCAGGCATGGCAACACACCCCTGTAATGCCAGTATTTGGGAGGCTGAGACAGGAGGATCATAGGTCCAAAGCCAGCCTTGATCACAGGTTTGTGGCCAGCCCCAGCTACTTAGCAAGGCCCTCAGCAACTGA
>PVLC010007607.1:0-62515 GCA_004027655.1 Graphiurus murinus | reverse complement strand
TTTTTTTTTTTTTTTTTTTTTTTTTTTTTTTTTTTGCGGTACTAGGGATTGAATTTAGAGGCATTCCACCTCCGAGCTATACCCCCAGCCCTATTTTTTATTCTTTATTTTGAAACTGAGTCTCACTAAATTGCGGAGTGCCTCACTAGGTAGCTGAGGCTGGCCATGAACCCGGATCCTCCGGTCTCAGCCTCCCAAATGCTGGGATTACAACGTGCGCCACCACGCCCGGCTCTCTTTTTCTTTTCTTTCTTCTTTCTTTTTTAAACCAGGGATTTAACCCAGGGGCATTCTACTTCTGAGCTGCACCCCCAGCCCTTTTATTTCTTTATCTTTATTTTGAAACAGAGTCTTGCTAAGTTGCTAAGGCTGGTCTGGAACTTTCAATCTTCCTGTCTCAGCCTTCCAAGTACTGGAGTTATAGGTGCGCACTACTGCACTTGACATAGGCTCCCTTCCAGATCAAAGTTTTTAACATTTTTGGTCATTTCCCTTTGGCTGTTTTCTTTTGAAAAATTACACAAGATGTGCAGTCACGTACCTTTGGTATCTACCGATATGAATGTCTACTTAAAGGCCATGAATAAATTTGTGATTCCTATGTGTGGATATTAGAAAATTGAGATTTCCTGATTTTGCTCTGATAGTTTGGAATCTAATATTTCAATGGAAAGTGGACAGTATTTATATAAGTCAAATATAACACCATGTGGGGTTTTGTCATAAGATCTAAGTGTCAGATGCATGTTTCTATTTGCAGATCTGGAAACTGGATCTTAACTTCTCATTTATGAATTAGCAAATAAAAAGAAGCATTCTGTTCAACAGAATTACTGTGGATCATTCATACCTCCCTCTATTCCCATTTTTAAAATCTAAGATATTTTTGAGCAGTCTTCTAGTTGAGTAGGTAGTATGAAAACAAATTGAACTCTCTAGATTGTGTGAGGTGGAAAAATTCAAAGATTTTAAAGGTAACCGCTGATTTAGGAAAGAAGAGTGGAATTCGGGAATACTGACAGTCTTTTCTTCCATTCCCCTACCTTCTCCTAACCCAATGTCAAATGTTTCCCATAAAGCATGCCTACTATAGTTGACAAGCTTACATACTCCATTGTAGGTTAAAGCAACTTACTGGAAATGTAATTTGCAAGGGTGTTACTGTTGTGATCATGAGATATTTTCTTTTAAAAGAACCTAGCAATTTGCTTAATCTCTCTGTGCTTTTATGTCCGCATTAGTAAAATGAAGGGCCTTGTTTATTTGTTCCCTCAAATCCTTTCCAGCTTTAACATTCAATAATCTATGATGTTTTATTTACTGAAGATTTCCTTCTGTTTCCCTCTAATGGATCAAGACATATACATATTCTCAACCCAACCTCTTTTTTCAGACTAGCTTTTTTCTCTTCCCCACATCCCTTCAGTGTGGGGGATTCTCCTTTGGTTGGCTGAAGGCACTCCTGCATGGCTCCACTCTTTCCTCCCTACAGCAGAGGAGAAATGTGTGGCAGAGTATCTCTCAGATGCCAGGTTTACTGTGCTACACGGTAATGAAAGACCAGAGAAGCCAGAGACCCTAGAATACTAAACTTGAAAATCATAGTGGGAGCCTCCCAATCACTTTGTATTGCTTAACATAATTGAAACCATGATTTTAAAATACAATGAGTAGCCTGGTGTAGTGGTACACACGTGTAATCCCAGGACTTGGGAGGCCGAGACAGGAGGATGGCATTTGAGGACAGCCTCAGGAACCTAGCAAGATTCTCGGGGTCTCTAGTGAGACCTTGTTTCAAAACAAAAAATAATAATAATAAAAAAGGCAAGGGGTGTAGCTTGGACGTAGAATGCCTCTGTGTTCAATCTCCAGGACTATACACACACAATCACAATGAGTAAAATCATTAGGTATATAAATATGTGCATATAGATAGAGAAGTTGGTAATCATAGAATCACATAACTTAGGACACTGGCACATTTAAAAAAGACAAAAACAAAAACATTATGGTTTTGGTTAGATATTATAAGACCATGACAGTGAGACATTGAAACATACTCTTTATTTGCTCCAGTAGGAGCCAGTTATGCATCCTAAACAACTATTTTAATTATCACCAGACAACTAGTTAGACTAAGAAGATCAAAGCGTTAAGAAAAGATTGTAAGCCAGGCATGGTAGAGAATGCTTTCCAGTACTTGGGAGGCTGAGGCAGGAGGATGGCAGGTTCGCAGTTAGCCTCAGGTACTTAGTGAAGCCCTCCACAACTTAGTAAGACCTTGTTTCAAAATAAAATAATAAAATAGGGCTGAGGTTGTACCTCAGAAGTAAAATGCCCCTTGGTTACATCGAAGGAAAGAAGGAAGGAAAGAAGGAAGGGAGGGATGGTATATCCTATCAAATGCTTTGTATCTGACCATTTCCATAGCACTAACTCTCAAACTCCATCCCATGAGCTCTTTCCATATGTCTGTTTCTAAAATCCGAAGTTAAAAGTTGACAGTAGTGGTTCTCAAACTTGGACATATACATCTCCTTGGGGGTGCTTCTTAAAAATACCATTTCTGGAGTCCCTACCCTGAAGATACTGACAGAAGATTTAATGTGGGATTTAGGAATCAGCAATTTCAATAATTACACATGCACACACACCTTGCAAAGTAGAATTTTTAAGATCAGAGTCTAGAGGGTAATAGAACCCTCAGGTTAATGAAGGTTTTTGAATGTATATAATCATACAAAGTCATAATCCATATATTCTTTTAGTTTAAAAAGTATTAATTTATTTTATAAATCTTAAACAATATAAGTGAATCGAAAATATTTTCATGTTGTATATAATCATCAAATCATTAATTTGGAGTAACTATTTCCATTCATAGCACATAGCCTCGGTTTAAACACATGAGTCTCTAGTTCATTAACTACCAGTTTTCTGGTTACTAATTTGCTGTGTAACTGCTACAAGGCAGATACCCTCTTTACCTTATTATAATTTATTATGTTACAGCTAGGTCTTGTTTCAGTGTTCCAAAGAAAATTCCCCGGAGCAGTCTGGTTATCAGAGCTATTCTTTTTTCTCTTCAGTGCTTTTGCTTTTGTTTCTTGTGAACATTTCATCTTATTTCCTCAAGGCTTCTTAGAGTTACTAGAATGTTGGCTCTCTAAAAGATTGTTTGTAAAAGGCTTGAGGAAATCAGTTGAAATGTCTAGACAAGGAAAAACAGAAGGTTAGCCAAATATCAAATATGTTTCTATAGCAGTATCATAATGATATTTTTCTCTTTTTAATTTTTTTCCTATTCTAGCCATCCATCATAAATAATGAGATTTGCTTTGTTAATACTAATGTGTTGTTTCCATAATGATTTTCTTGTAAAGATATCTGTGCCTTATGCAGTATTTCCTTCAAGTCTCTTAGTGAGGGACAAAATTGAAAATAGTCTGAATCATGTTCTCATAATCTCAAGAGAGAGTTGTTTAAAAAAGACCCTAAAGTATTAAAAATAAATAAGACATCTCCTAAAATGTTTATCTTCTGTTTTCTCTAAAAATACTTTTCATCTGGAAGCCGGGCGTGGTGGCGCACGCTTGTAATCCCAGCATTCAGGAGGCTGAGACCGGAGGATCCGGGTTCACGGCCAGCCTCAGCTACCTAGTGAGGCACTCCGCAACTTAGTGAGACTCGGTTTCAAAATAAAGAATAAAAAATAGGGCTGGGGGTGTAGCTCAGAGGTAGAATGCCCTTGAGTTGAATCCCCAGTACCGCAAAAAAAAAAAATAGTTTTCATCTGGAATTTTTTTTATCATTTCCACTTCAACCAAGCAGATTTGCCATTGCTTTTTGACACATGTTTATTTAGATGCTTTTGAACATGTTTATTAAAATTGTTATATTTTGTTCAGCACAGACTATTTGCTTAATTATATTATTTAAAACATATTTCCCTAAAATATTGTTTGTCTTTGGGTAGGGATGAAACTCAGTGCTCAGCAAAAAAATACCCAGTCCCCCCCAAAAAAGCATATACATACATATACATATATATATATATAATATGCGTGTGTATGTGTGTGTGTGTGTGTGTGTGTGTGTGTGTGTATAAAACAATGCTTATCTTGGTGACTGAGAGCTTTTTTCTATTTCTGCCCCCTTATATTTAGTGTACCAAGAGAAATGTTTCACTAGACTCATCCTAGTTCTGGCCCTGTTCCGTACTATTAACATGGAAAGAAAGTACAGAATTTAAAAAGCATTTATAGGAGATCTTAGTAATCAGTATAGTCTAATATAAGACAGACCATCATAAAACTGGATTAAAATTTTGTCAGCAGTTAGTGATTACAAGTTTTTCTCATTTTTTTAATCTTGAATTTTCCAGAGTAAATCACTATCATTGTTATTGATTTATTATTTCCTTTGTATATTCCTTTCTATTGCTTTGAAATAAGCAGTAAATTTAGCTAAAAATATAAAGATAAATACAAATAATTTTAAAAATATTCTCTTCTATTTAGAGCATAAATTCAAAAATGGCCTAGTAGATATTCAAATTTTTTCCCAAGTTGTCTGTTTTTCCAGGGGTTTCATAGCATCTCTCAGAATCATTCTTTTAGAATTTGCCCTTGAACAGTCCCTTTATGGAAGTGAAATAAACAGAGTGCCAAGTCTTCCTATAATGCAGTGACCTTGCTTTGTATTGACAAAAAAAAAAAAAAATCTTTTACAGCTGGCTCTTATGTACTCCATGTATTGATGTGTTTCTGAAGGCCCAGATCAGTGAGGAGAAGCTATAACTGTGCACCCTCTTTGTAGATGTTAAAAAAAAAAATCCTTTAGACCACAGAGGAATTTTGGCAATATTTCAGATTGAATTTAAACTTGGAAACTTAAACCAGGTAATCCTTGTAGTGTTTATCTATAGAAGAGTTTTTTTATTTTAGTGACATATTTATGTTGTTAGAGACATAATTATGTTGTTTCTGGCAGCTTTTGTAATTAAAATCATTACTTTCTGGGAGCTGAATGTTAGTTCCAAAGGTCTTCTCTAATCTGAAGTTTAACATAATGGCAATTGTTTGAATTAGCAGTTTAAATAAATAGCATACTTTATTTTGATTAACCTATTTAATCTTCTGAAAGTTTTATCTAAGTAATGTAGACATAAGTTGGGTATAGTCAAATTCAAATGCATTATTTCATAATGTATTGTGACTATTTTGTGAATAAAGAGTGTCTAAATAGCCGGGCGTGGTGGCGCACGCTTGTAATCCCAGCATTCGGGAGGCTGAGACCGGAGGATCCGGGTTCGCGGCCAGCCTCAGCTAACTAGTGAGGCACTCCGCAACTTAGTGAGACCTGGTTTCAAAATAAAGAATAAAAAATACGGCTGGGGGTATAGCTCAGATGTAGAATGCCCCTGAGTTCAATCCCCAGTACCGCAAAAAAAAAAAAAGAGTGTCTAAATTATGATTTAAACATTTGTTATAATATAAAGTTCACTGGTTATCTTAGTATCTTTCAAATGGCTCTAGCTCATATCTAGGGATCATGTTTCTCTCTTGCCCTGATGTGGCCCTCTAGAGCTTTAAAAATATATGTTTTTTTTTTTAATTTTGAAAATCTATATCATTGTATTTTCTGTCATAGTTACAATTTTCAATGAGATGAATTTTCACTAACATTGAGTTCTGATTATATGACTGTAATGTGTATTTACATTAGAAAATTTAGAAATATAGAAAAATATAACTCACTAGACAACATTAATATTTGAAAATGCTTCCTTTTATGTATTTACCTGAGTAGTTGACGTAATGTGCACATGTTGCAGAGGATGAAAGAAAGTGCCTGTAACACATTTGTTATGTTGCTTCTCCCACATATTATTATCACAGGCATTTTTCCAAGTCATCAAGTAAGCTGTGAAAGTATAATTTTTAATAGTTATGCTATCTTTCATTGTATATTATAATTACTTAGTTTTGCTTATTATTATGTTTTTTTCTAATTATTAAATTGTATTATTATAACATTTGGGGTTTGTTTTGTTTTGTTTTTAATTTTATTTTAAAACTGGGAATTGGACCCAGGGGCATTCCACCTCTGAGCTTCACCTGTAGCCCTTTTCATTTTGAATCAGGGTCTTGCTGAAGCTGACCTTGAACCTTGAACCCACAGTCCCCCTGGATTACAGCTGTGCACCACCACCGTGCCTGGCTTATTGTAACATTTGTGATTAGCCTCTTTAATCATACATTTTTCATCATATCTCAGGTTCCTTGCCTAGGATTAATTTGTAGAAGTTACTCATGATACCTACAGACATTTCGAAGGCTTCTGGATATGGTGCCATTGTGCTCTCCAGTAATGTTGCTAGAAAAAATCCCCACTGTACTGGAAGGGGTAAAGAGAAAAAAACAGGGCTAAACAGGCTCCCTCATTTTTTTTTTCTTTGTGGTACTGAGAACTGAATCTGGGGACTACCTCTGAGTTATGCCTCTAGCTCTATTTTATTTTTTATTTTGAAACAGTTTTGCTAAGTCACCATGTGCTGGCCTCAAACCTCTGATCCTCTTGTCTTAGCCTCTTAAATACTGGGATTATGGGTGTGGGCCACAGGGCAGGCTCCTCAAATCCTATTATAAGAGTACTAATCCCCTTCATGACCTAATGACCATACCTCTTAATACTATTCATTGGGGATTACATTTCACCATGAATTTTGGAGATGCACAAACATTAAAATCATAGAACATGCTGATATTGTTTAATTCACAGGAGAATGTACTTACAACAGAAAGTGAGAATTGCCTTCTAAATCCCTTCCTTCCATTCTTATGTCTTAGAAAAACATACTTTCTTACCTGGACACTTTACTACCTATCTTAAAAATTACTATCCCTCAATAATTACTATTATGACTCAATTTGGGCTAATTTAATTTAAAGTAGAATTATGTACTGCTTCTCAGAGGTTGATTTGAAAAGGAGAGGTTATCTTTTCCTCATTTCTGCCTCCATTTTGCTACATAAACCCCAGACATGATGACTGACTCATAAGCAGGCAGCTTGGGAATAGCAGCCATCAGAGTAGAAAGTTTTGATGGAAGGCTACTAGTCCCTAATAACTTTGTAGAGCTGTCACTCTAGTACTGGACAACAGGACTATGACCTGCATCCTATTTAAACCACTGTGGTAGTAAGATCTAGTCTTAGCTGACAAGGTATCAAAACAATTGAAATCTGTTCATTGTTCTGGGGCCTTCATTCTTTCCCTTTAGCAACTTCGATGCCTGGCTCCTAAGCAAGGTGTCAAATTGAAATTGTTGGCGATTTTCTTAAAGTCAATTATTTAGTTTAGGGAACATTAATTTTTCCATGAGTTTCCAGTGTTCACAAGAGAGTGTAAAAAACCCTTTTAAAAGCAAACTGAGGCAACCCTAAAAGAAAAGCCTTCTTGCTACCTCTCTATTCTTTCTCAGAGCAAGCAAATTCACTGACATATTCTAAGCCTGAAATCATAATGCATACTACCAGAAATGGGAAGAGACAGCTCCAAAGATCTCTTTATATTGTATTTAAAAAAGATCTAGACTCCTGTTTGGAGTCTTTGCACTCTTTCTTCCTTTCTTTCTTTTTTGTTGTATGCATTTACTGGTGCATTGTAGGCTCGTATCATAATGTAGTTAATGGTGATAGTGGCATACATGCACACAGCACTGGGTGGGCTTTCCCCTGTACTCTTTCTTTTATCATTAAAATTTGAAGCTTCTTCAAAAGCAGCCAGCTATTAATAATAATAATCAATACAGGGAAAAAATGAATGTTTGACATATATTATTCAGCATTATTACCCTGGGAGCCATACTCCATAAGTCCTTTTATGAACTGTCCCTGGTTATCTCTTCAGCCCCCTCTCTACCCACCCCCACCATATTCAGGATACTGAATTATTCATGCTTTCCAGCCCCTGAACATCACTGTAATACACGTTCTCTGGCTATGACTCCCTCATCCACTTCAGCTCTGACGTCACTATATGCAGGAAAACCTTCTGAAAAATCCCTCTTGCATGCTAAGAGTCTTTAGTATGCCCCTCTTTCTAGAAGGTAGCATGCTGTTTCCTAATTGTTAGTCAATTGTGTCCCTAACTAGTCTAAAGGCTACACAAAATGGCCATTTTTTATCTAACACATACCTTGTACCTAGCAGGTGCTCAATAACTATGGAATGATTATATATATATATGATTATATAGGTATGCAAATATATATCTTTCTATTTTTAAGACTCCTCTATTTCATTCTGTTATCAGTAGAGAAAATAGATTTCACAATCTCATATTCATAATATAAGTATCATAAAATCTGAGCATGTCAATAATTCCTAACTTAATTATTGCAAGGTTTTTGTTGTTCTTTTTTTGTTTTGTTTTGTTTGTTTGTTTTTGGTACTGAAGGTTGAACCCAGAGGTATTCAATCTCTGAGCTACACCCCTAGCCCTACTTTATTTTTTATTTTGAAACAAAGTCTTGCTAGATTACTGAGGCTAGCCTTGAACCTTCGATCCTCTTGTCTTAGCCTCCCAAGCACTGGGATTACAAGAGTGAGCCACCACACCCCAGCTAACATATCATTTTTAATATCATTTTTAGTGACCATATTTGCATAGTTGCCTATGAATTTAGTGGGGAAAAGCTATGAAAACAGTGTTCTGAGTTTGAATTCCATATTTGGGACTATCACACATATAGCATATGTTTACATTTCTCCTTTGCTGAGTCTGCCCAAACTACAGAGGCTGCTGGCAAAGTTTCAGTGACAAACATATAAGGTCACTCTTCACCTCATTTCTGAACACTGATACATTCATGTTCTTAGTAAGGAACTCAATGCATCTACATTTCTTTAACATTTATTGAGTACCTTTTGTAATTCAAGCACTATACACAGGCAGCTGAATATTTAAATTTTTGATAATACTCATATTCTGCATAGTAAAATACTATAAGACCTGTTAAAGTAAACATAAGCGCTGCATGTTTGTAGCCTTTTGTAGATAGAAGTAGTTTTTACCTGTATAGATGATTTCATTTAATGACTGATACAAAAATCTGATATTACTTATCAGGCACCTGACACTAAGAGGAAAGTTAAATGAAGACATGAAGTAAAAGACGACTGTTCAGATGAGTTTACCTAGTTGGATGCTGTGCTTTAAATTTATTTAAATTCCTACCTCTTTTTCTTCACACCCATTACATAGCAAATCCAGCAGCTGCAATATGTGTTTAATTACTATCTGGTTTTTTATGTGCTCTAACATGAAAATCTTTCACTTGAAGTTAAAAGCCAATCTGTTTGATTTTTACCTTATAATGTTTAATATATTCCCCAGACATCTATAAGATATGACTAAAGAAGGATGCTTCATCATAAAATGTACATTGCTTTAATTTGAGATATTAGTGACCTTTAGTGAAGTCCCTGTAATATTTGTCCCCAAAATGAACAATAGTTTTGATTATCATAAGTTGGCAAAAATGTTGAAAATGACTCTTTATCCTGTTTTTACCACATACTACTTGGTGTCACCATGGTCAATGACCTTAACCTTTGTAAATCTTGGTTTCTCATCTGTGGAATGGGGATCATATCAGTCACCTATTATGGGAGGAATAAGTGAAAGAACATCCACAGAATTTACATTTAGTACGTAAATGGCAATAGGTTTATTGTTTTGCTTTGTTTTTAAAGCTGGACTAACTCCTTGGATTTGTTGGTAGGTTTGAAAGTAGTCAGAAGTAATTAGATTAAAAAAATAATAGTGGTGACTTTTAGGCTTCGTGGTTCTTTGTAGATAAGGTGGGTGAAAAAGAATCTTTTAGTAATATTAACAATATTAATAACAATAGCAATGAGCATGGCAAATCTCATTTACAGAGTACATACTATGGGCCAACATTAAACTAAATGCTTGCATTTATTGTTTCATCACATCTTCCCAACAGCACCATGAAGTGTAGGTCATTAATAACTCCTATTTTACATATCAAGAAACTGAGGCATGCTCAGGCAAACTGGCTCTGGAGCCGAGGTCTGTTGCTTTCAGTGCAGTCTGTGTGGCCTGATACAGTGGGAACAGAAGTGAACAGTTGCATGCATGCAGGTATCCAGTGCAGAGGCTAGTATGTTGACTAAACACAACTTGTTGGATGAAAGTACAAAGAAAGTTTACATTAAATCTCTTTAAATCTGCACTCTGTGGAGCAAGGCCTTTACTTGCTCCTTAATGTAAGTTCAAGCAGTCTCATGACTTTTCTCTACATACATGGACATGAGGTGATATTTGATAAAGTTGAGTTTCCCTTATGTAAAATGCTTGGGACCAGAAGTGTTTAAGATTTTGGAAAAATATGCCTATACAAAATGCAATATCTTGGGGATAGGACCCAAGTCTAAACATGAAATTCACCTATATTTTATATACATCTTATATGCATAGCCTGGTTGTAGATTTATTTATTTATTTATTTATTTATTTATTTATTTATTTATTTATTTATTTATTTATTTTACAGTGCTAGGAATCAAAGCCAGGGTTCTCTGAGACCAAGCTATACTCCCAACTCCTGACTGTAATTTTATATAGTGTTTTTAGTGTGCTTGCATTTGACTGTGGTCTGTCATATGAGGCCAAGAGTGGTACTTTCCACTTGCAGAGTGATGTTGGTGCTTAGAAAGTTTCAGATGTTGAAACATTTCATGTTTTGGATTTTTGAGTTAGGGCTGTTCAGCCTATATTATGTTCTACAGTCCTTTTTTATTGAGAGTATGGATTTAATTTAACAATTCAAATCTCTAGCATGTGTAACATTTAATAGTCCAAACTTTATTTAAAGCTAAAGCTTCTCCTCCTGAGATCTTAAACTCGGGCCATCCAGAGGTAGGAAACCTGCAATGGAGAGAGGGGTAGTTGGTCTCCTTTCTCCCCACCTAGACTTCTATTTCTCCGTTCTTAATTTGCTAACATCAGTCTCTGACTCCCCTTGATTTGGAGCACTGGCAGAGAGGGGAGGAAAGAGGGGGTGGAAGTTCTTCCTTGTTAAGTACTGTAGTGTTTATCTAGCATTGCTGCCCTCTGGACTTGAGGGATGTTAAAGTTGTCTTGCCTGTGGGTGCTTTCATAGTTTTTTTTATGGACCCTCCCCTCTGCAATTGTTTTAATGGGGTAAACCATCTCTATTTTGGCTGAGAAAGTGATAGTCCTTCTAATGTTTTTTGTTGAGATCTGTTTACCTTTCCAGGTGTCTTGAATAGGACCAGAGGTAATCCTATTCTGATTATTTCCTACAGAATGCCCATATCTGGTCCATAGAAAAAATTGCTCACTGTGAACTCTACTATATTCTGGGAATCAGGTGCCTTCCAATGCTGCAATCTCCCTTTGCTCTCCTATAAATGGTGCTAGCCAGTCACTTGCCTGTAGCTTTCTCATACGTGAACTGGACACCAGCCCCCACACACATCAAACTTCAGGAGGCACGTATTAAGGTTTCTGAGTGATCCTGTTGAAGTCTCTTTCCCCAGGCTGAGGTGAGGACAGACATCTCTCATTCTTCAGGGTCAAATTCACAGCCTGTCAATAACTTGTCTCAAATAAGTTTTCCTCCTTAATTTCTAATTATAGCACTCTTATGTGGATCTGGCATTTTACACTTGTGTAACTGGCTCTCAGAATTCTCCTTTGGGAATTCAACATATGGTCTAACACCTCCTTTGGAATGTGTTAATTATTGTCTTGATGCTTCAGCCAAAACTTCCATTTTAATATTCCATTATGTTTATAATAATTACTTCTGGATGAAATAGGTTTTCATGCTTTTGTATGCTTACTTTTCTTCATCTATTTGCCTCCTGTTTTATTCCTCTCCTATCTGAACTGGACTGGAGGCATATTATAGGAAGAGTCAGAGTGCCGCCTTCTCCACATACCTACTCAGATGGTGAGGGACGTGCTCAAGGAGCTCAGTGACTAAAGACAGCACACTGATATAACTCCTGATATGTTACGGTTTCCTCACCTTAGCTTGGCTTGTCCTACTCCTCATCATGAATTTCTTTATGAGAAGCAGTTTAATGCAATGGTTATGAACAGAGTATGGAACTAGACCATCTGGATCAAATCTCCACTCCGTAACTTATTGTGTGTTCTTGAGCAGGTTATGAACCTTAGTTTCCTTATCTGTAGAACAGGGATAAAAGTTCCTCCATCACAGAGTTGTGAGAATTTAATGAGTTAGTAGATGTAAGACCCTTTCAACAGGGCCTGCTATAGAGCAAATGCTATGTAAGTAATAACAGTACTTGCAATTGCTACTGCTGCTGCTATTCTTCATTATTCAAGGTTCAGTTTAAACATCATATCTTGTGTGAAGCTTTTGGGGATCACCCCCACAAGAATAAGGCATCTTCTTATCCATGGTCTCAGAGCAAAGAGATGTGCTGCCACCCCCCTTGTCACAGAGTGTCATGATTAGTGTTAACACTAGCCTGCATTTGTTTCAAGGTTACTGGCTTTCTTGCTGGGCACAGCACTCAAACATAGTAGAAATGGTCAGCAAATGATAGTTTTTCTTTCACCTCTAATTCTTGCTCAGTGTTCAAGTCTAACTCAGTCATGTCTAACTCTTCACACCTATGATGAATTTTTAATTTTTAAGAAATATTATAAAAAGAATATGCCTTAAAATTGGGGGATATAGGAAGCAAGTACCATGGAAATGAGGAGAAAATGATTTTTGTAATTTATTAATAATGTCTGCCCTATATTTGCAGTAGATATGAGACCAAGAAAACATATTGCATTTCATACAGCTAATAACAAAATCCAAATTTTACCAAAATACCGATATCTTACAGTAGAAAAGGAAAATATTTAGAACAAAAATTTCTTTATTAACTGACTACATGTCAGGGAACAAAATTGAGCCTAGATTTGGCTTTTCCTGTGTGTTGTCATTTTTGGTTTCCCCAGAGTAAAATCAAGATGGGCAAGTCTTGTGTCTGAAAAGCCTCTGTGGCAGCAATGATAAGGTGAACTCTGGCAAGATCTGTGTCATTCCCACAGCAAAGACTTTGAAAACACCAAGACTAGTTATAACAAATGTGTTGTTTAGACATGTTCCGCCTCATTTTATCTGCCTATCCCAAGGGACTCAGAGCTTTACTATTCTCATACTCCCTCAGTCTCAGCCCTGTCATCCAGTATAGTGGTGTAGTTAAATGGATTGTACTTGGAAATGCTTTTTACTTTAGTCAAGGTCGTGCAGGTTTTAATGTCTTGCAGCCAATTCTTGATAAGCCACTCACAGGCGTATGATACCCATAATAATGATTCTTACATGACTAGGAGCAGGCAGATGATTATTGATAGGACTAGGGTCACGGTAGTTCTTGTACTTTAATTGTCATTAAAAAACTGAGAGCTAAGAATAAAAGTATATTTATGAAAACATACCTACAAAACAATAATTTGTACTAGTAGACTGTACTTTTGTCTTTTCTGAGTCTGATTTTTAAAATATTTATTTTCTGACCCAAAAAAGGCTAAGCACATTTCTCCTTATCCTTAGCAACTTGGAAGAATCCACCTCCAACATTCCTCTTCAAACTTGCAACATTACTCTAAAGAAAGTCAAAGTACAGTATCTGGTTGTTGCTTTCCTATGTTATAGCAGACACTTTGGTTCCAAAATGTTCCTGAGTGCAGCATGTAAAATTTCTTGATAACATTGATTTACAACAGAGGCCATGGGAGGATCAAGTTTGGAAGTCAACGCATTGATTCTGACATTAGTTTTTCTTCATTTAAGCTTATTTTGAGAGAGTTGTGTATGGGGAAGGATATAGCTAAAAATTCTCCTTTACCTGAAGCATAATTCTGTTTTAGGTGGAAAACCACATTAACCATACTGCAAACCAAATAAATAGTGATCATTTAAAATCTGTTTTATACTTACACACAAATCTTACATTATGCATCTTAAAATAGGAAATGATATTTTGACATGCAGGCACAACTCAGTTCTAATGTTTCAAATGTTCTACAATATTTTGAGGAGTTGTTGATAAGAAGAATTACATAAGGAACAGAATATAACTAGAAATGATATTAGTCAAAATAAAATATCAAAATTTAGCATAAATACTTTGGTTCTATTATAATTCATATAAATTATTTATAAGCCTTTTCTGCAAAGCATTTGCTAGTGTTTCTGCTTAAATATTTCCTGAGCAGTATTCCCCACCTAGATTCTTTATTTTACGGTTCCAAAATGTCTATTCTTAAAAGTGGGAATCATTTGAGGTTGTTGCTGAGAGCTACATGGCATAGTTTATAATTACCTATTTTGTGTGGTGCCACATGCCTATAATCCCAGTTCTTGGGAGGTGGGGACAGGAGTATTATAAGTTCCAGGCTAGTGTGTAGTAACTTAGACCCTGTTTCGAAGAAAAAAAAAGATGTACATATGTATATGTATATATATATATATATAGTTTGTGTGTATGTGTATGCGTGTGTGTGTGCATGTGTGTGGCTGGGATGTAATTCAGTGGTGGAAACCCCCTTGAGTTCAGTCCCCAGAACCATACACACACACAAACACACACACACACACACACACACACACACACATACATACATATTGCCAAACAGATGAACTGTGTCTTTTCCACCATTGGTCAATTTTTAGAACTGTAGCAAGTGCTAATCAGTGAAGATTTATTAAGGGGATTAAAAAATATATCAATCCCAAATAATTGGTCACAACAAGTTAATTGCTTTTTATTCTCTTTTGTCGGTGAAAATGGTATTGATCTCAAAAAATTAAAACCAACACTCACATGCACATGGACTTAAGTTTGTTTATGAGCAGGATTTCCTTATGATAGCTGCTCCCCAACTGCAAGACCCAAGGCTTGAGTCAGGATTTTGCATCAGACTGGTGGTAGTTTGTTCCATTAGCCAGTGTGACAGTGACTTCTAGACATCTTCCCTGCTTGAAGGGGAATGTTTATACACATGCATAACTACTGTCCCAGAGGGAGAACATCTCAAAATTCTGATCATAATACAATTTGGCATTCCTATTTATGGTCCAATGACCAAAGTTTCAGGCTATAGCATAGTGACCATTTCATTCTTTATTACTTATAAGAGAGGATTTTTTTCATCTTGTAGTTGGTATGTTTGTATTGTAGACAATGCATTGCAATATCCTTGGTACAAGCAAATATTCCTATTAAGAAGGATTAGAGATTGGAGCACAGAGCTAGAGAGAACTTTAGCAAGTTTGCCATGATTGTGTGCTCCCCGGCTTGAGATTTTTTCCTGTCCAAGTTGTACCAAATTCCAGATTCATGTACTCTGAGAAGCAGGATAGTAAAGAATGAAGAACTTTCATTTTCAGAAAACCTGCTTTAAGAAAACTGCTTTGCCCATACATTTCTGTGATTTGCACTTCTTCTATTCTCCTAGCATCAATATCCCTAAACCATCAAAGCTGGCAATTATAGAAAACAGGGGACTGAGTTATGATCAAGCCTTTAAGTATTTGGATTACATGAGTGCACCACCAAATGCCAATCATATTATGTTTTAAGTAATATATTAAACTCTTATAACATGTAACATAGAAATAAGAATTGGAATATATTTCCATGTTGATTACAATGCACAGCATCTATTTGTCAAAAAAAAGGATAAAAGAAAAAAATGGGTCAAACTATGTATGTAGAGATGGATTATATGATTTCTTAGTTTTCATATAAAAATATTCAAGTGAGTTGAATGTTTTGGAGTAAGGTTTGTTGAAATTCCAACTTTGTTATTTATTTACCTGTATGAGCTCTGGCAATTTTCTAAACTTCCCTGCTCTTGATTCTCATTTTTAAAAACAGTTATGGTACCTATTCTTAAGAGTGCTTTTGAGAATTAAATGAGATAGTGAACACGAACTGCTTATTGAGTACCTGGTGCTTATTAGTAAGTGTCAGCCACTTTAGTTCCACTATCACTAATATAATTCCTGCTGCTACTCCCACTGCTATGATTATTACTATTGTTATTTCACACCATTACTCAAAGCCCTTCATGCCTTTCATTGTTCTTTCCCCACCCTATTCTGCCTCCTTGACTACCGTCCTCCCCTATTCTTTACAAATATTCTAAAATATTTGTATACCATCCTTCATCCTGGCATCTTATGCGCCTGTTGAAATCTTATCCATCTTTTGAATGCCATTCTGAGTCCTCTTTCTAAATCTTCATCTATCTACCCAGTTAAAATAATTCCTTCACATAGCTGTGCACTTGATCCCTTGATTTCCAATTTTATTGCAGCACTTTAATTCTTTTTAATCTTGTGGTTGTTTATAGCTTTCTCTCCCTCTGTCTTTGTCTCTCATGTTGTAAGGTATTTGAAATACTTTCTTACTTATCTTTATCCTCTTCCCCTACATAATTCCCACCAATAAGCACAAAATTTTCTCATATGGTCAAAATTCAATCAATACTTATTGAATTAAATTGTTATCCAGAATTCTTTAATAGAAAGATTTTCCTTTCTTTGCTAGTAAAATGAAAAATTATGGTTATACTAATAACTCTCTTGCAACATGAGATGTCCTTTTTATAATCAAGTCACTTTCAATATGTTTTGGTTTACCAGGAAACTTTATTTCCTAATAATTAGCCCCTCTCAAAATAGTATAATTTAGGGTCCCATGATTCTTCAAATGAAATCGTCAGTGCTAGCACTAGAATTCAGAATACCTATAAGATTTTCCCATTAGTAAGAAAAAAAAAAGCGTCTTCATTTCCTTTGTTTGTGGTTATTAATTTCTATTGTTTCATTGGATAAACTGTAAGAAAAATGTAATAAACAGTAATATTAGCAGTAATATTAAAAATGACTAGTGTTAATTGAATGCTTACTACTCCCTAAATAATTTCACATTCATTATTTCATTGAGTCCCTGCAAAAATCCTGAGCAATCTGTAACTTAGGAAGATTATAAGTTTCCCAAGGTCAAACACATAGAAATAGATGGCATCTTTCTTCCAGCTTGTCTCTATTAACAGTGTCTCAAGTCCATGTCTTTGATTAGTACACTAAGCTGCCTCTTAGTGGTTATACTAGATACAGGAATAGTAAAGGATAGGTATTGCATGGGAAAGGAAGCAAGAGAGTTCTTTCTGAAGATAACATTGTGTAGCAAAAACATCATTTTTCTGTATCATTTAATAATCTTGATGGTGACTGGAATGGGATCTGGAGAAGCTGAGAAAATGCTGAAGGGCTAAGCCATCCGAGCACACTTAGTACTACAGTTTTTGTCACTCCAAAATGAAGAAGGAAAAATCATGTTCTCAGGTACCTGAGAATGAAAATTCAATTTTAAATTCCACCTATTCTGGAAAATAGGTTGACAAGAATCCAGAAACTTTTCTTTGTATTTAAACGCATATCCATGATCACTGGGAGAAATGCACTTAAAACTTCAAAAATATGTAACATAAAATTTATCCAAGGGTTATATTCTTTTGCAGTAGAGCACTTTACCACTGAGCTACATCCCAGCCTGGTTATATTCTTTTGAACATGAGACAAGTGACATAAGAACAGAAGGGTCCCAGCCAGTATCATATTCTTAAGCAATTAGTAGCAGAGCAAAAACCAGATTACTTGATATTTTCCAAAATTTAAATTGTTTTATGTGTATGAGATATCCTGTGACTTCATTAAATTGTTTTGAGATAATACTAAAGTAGCCATTTTTACTTATGAACCTCAAACAATTATGAAAATATTCCTCTGTGGTGGTGAACAGTTCCATTATTGTGTCTATCCTTGTTTGAGCTCATTCCCTTTAGTCCTTTTTTATTTCTTTTACTAATTGTTACAACAGCCTTGAAGAAGAATGAACGCTTTCCACATAAATGTTTTGTTAGAATAATTATCAGGCTCAACTGGGGGTTCTGACTCTTCATCCTTTAGATGACTTTGTAGAATAAAACAGAATGTAGCTCTGTATTTTATTATCCTGTTAACAGTTACACCTTAAATCCAATTTGAGTATCTCTTCACCTTCCTGATCTCTTGATTTTAACTTCTTAGTGGCCCCTTACTCTGATTCTCTTGTGAATTTTGTCCAGTGACAATGATCTGCTCATGCCTCCCCCTGCTAATTTCCTAGCCACCATGAGATTTCCAGGATTTTAGTTGTAGTGCATCAGGTCATCCAAAATTGTGATTTTGAGACTTCAAACACTGAGATGTAAAATTACTCTTGAGTTTTACAGCTGTCAGGAGCAAGAACATATTGGATTGGTTTAAGCCAAAAATATTTCATCTCCAATTTGATTTACTTGATATTTTGGCTAGAAGCACAGAAATGCCATAAATAGTGGGTGGTGATTTACAGTGTAACTACATAAAAGAGCTCTATAATTCAGAACACAGAATGGTGAATGCAATGAACTCACATTATTGTGACATGGCCAGAATCGACAGCCTCTCCTCATTTAAAGCCATTTGTTTTCTATGAAGATCACAGACCAAGGTCATCTGATGATGCAAATGACATTCTACATCTTTGATCGTTCCTTCAAAGATGTTCAAGCAGAAGAAAATATCTTATATTCTACCGAAACACACAAAGGTTTTATAGGCATCTTGAACTCAAAAGAACATTCTCTTAGTCTGTGCAACTGTCAAAGTGGAAAATATGAGGTAAATTTTTGTATTTCAATAACAGATTGTTTTTCCCCCAAGAGCACAATTACTTCATTTGTAAAAAAAAAAAAACAAACAAACAAACAGACAAACAAAACACAACTCTACAGCTTTTAAAATTTATGTTTTTTTAAAAATCACAATCAATTACTCTGATACCCTCCATTATGTATTACATGGTAAGTTTAAAAGAAAGACTTCTTATAACCTTAAAATATTTATTCCTGAAATTATGGCCTTTAACTTTTATTTTCATGTTTGCTTCTTTAATGATTCATCCATGTGTCATAAGACACATAAGGGACTGTTCATGTCAGCTAACATGTGAGATTGATGTAACAAGTCATAGACTCCTTGTTTATTCCTATCCTTGCTCTCTTCTCTCATGTGCAGTACAGTGTTTACCTGGACTCACCTCTTATTACTTGTTCTGAATCTCTAGACTTAACTTTCTAAGGTCTATCATTAATCACTCTATTCCCCTTATTTTGAACTCCAATGTCTCCTGAGGCAGAGTTTTCCAAAGTCCATGTGTTCTGGTGCACAGGCAGGGAATAGGTTGGAATGAGTTATAGGTGTGGAAGGAGATAGTGTCACTCAAGGTGTAGTGCTTTGTGATCCAGCTGCCTACAGCTTTAGGTCACCTCATTTGTTTATTTCAGTGTGCCAGACAAATATCAACACTTTTAATGCATGCCCTGACTGCCCTAGGATATAGCTTACACCCATCTTCTTACTCTTGCTCCTTCTGGCTATTTCAGGTAAGCTCCTGAGTTGATGTAATATCTGCATGTCTCCACCTGAGGTTCCTCAGTATGGAACCACACCCAGGCAGATCTGCTTTTTCTTCAGGCCCATAATCTTATCCTTGAGGCTCCCACATTCCTTCGGTCCCTCTGAATACCTCTGCCCTTCACACACTCTGACACTTCAATCACTCACTCCCTTTAATCTTAAGCCACTTCATTCTCCTCCTTCTCCATGCAGCTTAGCTTCCAAGTGTGTGGGTTCCAGCACTCCCAACTCCTTGGTTCCTATCTATTCTGTTATACTTCTCTGCCAACTTCCAGTCTTGGATAAAACCTGCCATTCGCCTTTTGGTTTCTATACTAAGATCCTGAATGCCACTGGAGAAAGCCCAACCATTGAGCAGATTGTTATAACCAACTAAAATCTGTCATCTCCTCTTCAGTTGGCTGCAATAGTCCTTTCCAGATATCCTTGTTAAACTCCCTCATTCAGTGCCAGAGTTTTCTCCAAACACTTACAGGATTCCTACTTTACCCTAACCCTTCTAAAAAGATGGCAACATTACTACTGCACTAAGAGAATGAATCAGTGACCTCAGAATGCCTATTTCTATATCCTGTAAGTATGCCTTTATTTTCTTATTCATTTTAGAAATCCTCATAGAGGTAAGAGCATCCAAAACTTAGGAGTTAGCTTTCACTTTTTATTGTTGTTGTTGTTGACCTTCACTGTGCACATCTAATCACTTTATTTAGAGAGTGGTTTATTTAATCACTCCTTTGGCTTAGACTGCTTTAGAACTCATCTCTTCCATGTCTCAGGGACCAAACTTTACCAATTAGGTCTTTTTTTCCCCTTCAAGTTCTTCCTCTCATTGACTTCTTCCCAATATAATAACCTGCTTACATCTTCCCTACCTAACAAAGAAAGCTCTCAATAATGTTTTGTCCTATATTTTTACCTATTAATAATTTCTACATTTCTCTGACAGACATTTTGAATGAGAGATCAGTTTTTAATATCTTCACTGCTCCATTATGCACTTAATCTTCTATCCATTCCATCCTGGGTTCTATTGCCAAAACTACAAAAAAACTGTCACAATACTTGATCACTAATTATACTACAGAGCTATAGTAACAAAAATAGCATGGTAGTAGCATTCAAAACAGATTCAGACCAAGAGAGTAGAAGTCATAGAGACAAATACGCATAGTCATGCCTGCTGATCTTTGACGAAGGTACCAAAAACATGTTGGAGAAAAGACAGCTTTTTCAAAAAATGGTGCTGGGGAAACTGGATATCCATATGTAAAAGAATGAAAATAAATCCCTGTCTCTCATCATGCTCAAAAGTCCATTCAAAATGGGCCAAAGACCAAGGAATTGGACCAGAAACTTTGCAACTAGAATAAAGTTTTGGGCCAATTCTCCAACATGTAGGTGCAGGCAGTAACTTCCTCAGTAAGACCTCTAAAGCTCAGGAAATAAAACTGGGAATCAATAAATGAGATAAGATCAAATTAAAAAGCTTCTGCACAGCAAAGGAAACAATCAAGAGCATAAAGAGAGAGCCTAAAGAATGAGAGAAAATCTTTGCCAGCTACTCCTTTGAAAAAAGGTTACTATCCAGAATGCATATGTAAGTAACTCAAAAAATTTAACCACAACCCCCACAAATAACTCAATCAATATATATACATTTGAACTAAACAGACAGTTCTCAAAAAGAAATGCAAATGGCCAACAGATATATAAAAAATTGTTCAACATCATTAGCAATCAGAGAAATGCAAGTCAAAACTGAACTAAGATTTCATCTCACTCCAGTTAGAATCACAATGATCAAGAATAAAAATAATGCTAGTGAGGGCGTGGGCAAAAGAAACTGTTGGTATAATTTTGATACAAGCAAGCACCACTTTTATATTTTGGCAGATTATTCTTCTTAATTTCTATTCGCTTCTAACATTTATCTTTTGTCTCTTTAATAACATAAAATATCTTTGAAAGTTTCTTAAATATGACATCTTTTACAGTGTCACTTCTGGGACATCCATCTGACACAAATATTTGTTTGATTTATGTAGGTAAGTTTATCTTCACCAAAGACTAGGGCTTACATCTAGAATCTCTAATGTTAGTGACCACTCCCATGGTCAGATATTATTGATAAGCTTTTAATGACTTTCTAATTGCCAAATCCAGTAGTCACATCTTAGTACTACTGTAAACAGCCTTGCATTTGGTCTTCATAACAACACCATGTTGTTTGTTTGTTTGAGAAATGTTTATCTACTGTGCTTGAGGTAGTATAATAGATGCTATGGATATGGATAATGGCAAGCAATACAAAGAGCCTACCCTTTGAGAGCTTACCCCCTGAGTTATTTGCATTTTAGACTGTGCCTATATAGTCTACTTTAGTGCCTCTTGATCTTTCAAATAAATTTTCAGATGTGCCAGCCAGAAAGATTACATCCTCTGCTTCTTTTCTCATTTCAAGTTGTATCCTAGATTGACTTACCCATGTTTTCTGATTATTTTATTTCCCATGTTTCTGACTCTTAAGTATTTCTTCATTCCACATTGTCTATTATGAACTTTAATTCCATATTTTTAAATGCTTACTTCTAGGTTTCCAGTTTCAATGACTAGCACTACTACCTTATCCTAGAAAGCTGAGAATTACCTTTGACTCCTCCCCCTCACTTTTTAAAGCAATTTAACTATTTGATACCAAATTAGTCAAAAATATTCCACAGAATACATACCCTTTATCATTCTCATTTCTAGCAACCATCTATTGTTTCCAGAGTTGATCCACTCCTTTTTCATACCAGAATTATTGGGATTTAAAAAAAATGACCATTTGTATAGAAGTAAAAATTTACAAAATAAAATATTTGGACCCTCTTCAGCTCTTTGTATTTTGTAACCTTTTATCATTGGCAACATTACTTACCCTAGGGACCCTCTCCTAGGGCATGTACAAATCAGTTCATAAGTTGGTATGGTATTTCTTAGTAAATAATGAAAGTATTGATGAGGTAGCCTAGAAGTGGAATGTTAGGTAGAAGGAGGTATCGGGAGAATTCATAAAAATATAGTTTTAATACAGCCTTTTAAAAAAAATATGGAGAGTGTTAGGCCAAACTCCAGAAGAGCCCAGCACACCTGAGAAGGGAGGATCCAACTTTTCTGTGACCAGCCCCCATCTGAGGAACCCACCTATCTGAGAGAGAGAGAGGGGTTGGAGAAGAGGACCCCGCCCTCTCTTATAGCCCGATGCAACCCCTTTGTTCGCCCCTTCCTCCCCTGGGGACCTGACCATCGACCTGTCCGGGTAACCGGGGATTTTCCCCTTATCCCTTCCCTCTGGGGACATGCACTTGGACTTGTCCCCTTTCCCTTTTTTTCCCTTCCTCCCAGTTTTTCTTAAAATAAAACCTGCCAGATGTTGTGACTGATATGTGTTTAAATTCTTTTCTTCACAATATCAAGAACCTGAACTTATTCTTGAGAAACACGAGCACCCCATCACAGTATCATGAAGTAAATCTTAAATTGCACTTTTTTTTCAGCCTGAGATGTAATCATGTTAATTTTTTGTTTACCTGAAGCATTCTACTAGAAACCAGATAAGGAGTTGAAGGTTCTTAGGCCAGCTCTTGATTATCTTAGGAAATGGATCAGCATGGTTGAAAGACATTACAGATCACTTTAAACAGTCTTTTTTATCCAGAAACTATAATAGAAATTCTCTATCACTAAATCCCTTATGATATCTGCTAATAAAGAGCAGAAAGTATGCTCATAATTTAATATTTTAGTTTTTTATTTTTATTTCTGGTGGGAAGAACAATGAGCTAGTCATAAATAAAAATACTAAATTGTTGTTACTCGATTAGAAAGTATTAGTTGACTTTTTTTTTCCTGGAAAGAAGTGATTTGATCTGGAATAAGCAAATGTTTTACTGGAAAGTTTTCTCAGATTTGGTGTATGCTGTGATGTGAAAGAACAGTGATAAGTACTCAGGTGTATAATGAGGGGCAGAGTTGGACAAACAAGATGAAGGGTCCCACAAACCTCCCCAACTGGTTAATTACTTAAAAATGATTCTCACCAGTATTTAATTTTCCCCCAAGAGACTTCTGAGCTTGCTTTTCCTATGGTCTTACTTTCTTTTATTTTCTTCTTTGTCTAGCAAAACCAAGTGAGAAGAAATCAAGTGAATAGAATAGAAATTGATATTTAGAATTTAGATTGAATGAGCAAACTCTTGACAAACTGTGTCAGACACAGTTAATAGTCTAATGAGTAGATTCCTATGTAGTCTAATGTTTCACCTTGTCATTTGACTTCAAGTAGAGACAGTCTGGGGTGACCCTACCACAGTATTGCTTCTCCTTGATGCTGAATGTACTACATATCAAAATGGTTAGGATAGGGCTGAGGGTATAGCTCGGAGGTAGAATGCCCCTGAGTTCAATCCCCAGTACCGGAAACAAACAAACAAACAAACAAACAAAAACCCCATCTCAGCATGTAGCTCATTCACATTTTAAAATAAATCATATACAAAATAAGTTGTCATGTAGAAACAATGTTTTAGAAATATGAGCTATGAAAGTCAATGGAGAGTAAGGGGATTCAATATATCATTAGAAACCAAAACTGTGTTAAGAAAATAAAACTGGATGTTTTCAAAGGGACCTTTGTATGATGAAGAATATCACTTACATAATGACTAGGTTTCAAAATAAAACGTGGAATATGTTCAAAATCTCATTGAAATGTAATTATATAGAAAAAGATAGTTTTCTAATCATACTTAAGAGGGGAGTCCTAAGACTTTAAGAGTTACTACCCAAATCCTAATATTCTCAATTGGTTTTATAATTTCTAAAGAAAATTGACAATATAACTATATTTTTTAAATATTGTACTGGGAAAAATCACCAATTTAATGTGCTAATAACAACCTTTAGATTGCTGAACAAGAAAAATCAACCCTAAGTTACTTCAGTCTGAATAATTTCCTAACTTATTTGATAAGACAAGAATTACATAATGTTGAGCCAAACAACATATATAAATATACAATATACAATACTATATTATTACTCAGTGGCGATTATCTCAGGAATGTAAGGATGTTTAACTTTCATTAGTCCAAGTAGATTTTAATATTAATACAACAAAAGAGTAAACCTCTATTCTTATTTCAATTGATATAGAAAAAAATTTTGACAAATTCAGTATCTATTCATATTAAATATTTGAGAGAGCTAGGAATATAATGGAAACCTTTATTCTGATAAAAGATTTTTTAAAAACCTATAACATTACCTATATTACTCATAAAACATATTTAATTGTAATATTTCAATAAATCATAAAGAATTTTATAATTGTGAAGCATCATTAATGCTTTCTTTCCAAGGTAGGAAACAAGGAAAAGCTATCTGATTTTATCATTTTTATTCAGTGTTGAACTGGATGTCATAGACAGTGCAATATAACAACAAAAATAAATGAGAGAAATACAGATTAGGAAGTGAAAAGTAAAAACTTTAAAGTCATAATTGTATATGTTGAAAGTACTTAGGAGGGACAAATACATAATAAAAACTAATATGCAACTTTAGTAAGGTTAAAATGTTCAAATAACCTAATGCAATCTATAGATTCAAACCAATCCACATCAAATTCTAGTCTTATTTCTCACAGAACTAGGAAAAACAACCCAGAAATTCATATGGAAATACAAAAGACTCCAAATATCCAAGTAATTTTGAACAAAGAGTTCAAAGCTGGAGACACCAGACTACCTGACTTCAAAATGTGCTGTAAAACCACAGTGATTGAAATAGCATGTTATTGGTATAAAAGCAGAAACAAAAGACCAATGAAACAGAATAGAGAGCCTAGAAATAGCCCAAACATTAATAGTCAACTGACTTTTATCAAAGACACCCCAAACACAAAATGGGCGAAAAGATATACCCTTTAGTAATTGGGAGTGGGATCAGGAAAATTGGATATTCACAAGCAGAAAAAGTAAACTAGATCCCTATCTCTCTCACCTGTTATATATATCAACTCAAAATGGATTACATTCTTATATATAAGACCAAAATATATGAACCTACTAGAAGAAAACATAGGGGAAATTCTTTATGACATTAGCCTGGGCAAAGATATTTTGAATATTACTTTAAATGCTCATGTAACAAAGTAAAAATTTACAAATGGGATCATATAAAACTAAAAGCTTCTGTACAGCAAAGGAAACAACAGAACAAAAAGACAATCTTCATAGTGAGAGAAAATATTTGCAAACTTTATCTTTGACAAGTATTTAACATTCAGAATATATAGGAATTTAAACAACCAATAGCAACACCCCAAATAATCTAATTAAAATAGACTAAAATTTCTGAATAGAAATTTCTCAAAAGAAGACATACAAATGGCCATAAGATATATGAAAATATATTTGACATCACTAACCATCATGGAAATGTAAATAAAAATCACAAATGTAAATCAATACCTCATCATTTTGATATTAAGATACATTCTCCCCCAGGTAGAATGCCTATTATCTAAAAGACAAAAAATAACATATCCTGGCAAGGAAGTGGACAAATGAAAATTCTTAAATACTATTGGTGGAAATGTACATTAAGACAGCCATCATGGAAACCAGTATTGAGATTTCTCAAAAAAACAAAAAAAAAAACAAAAAAAAACCTAAGAATAAAGCCACAGTATGATTTAATGATCTTACTACTGGATATATGGATATATATTCAAAGGAAACGAAATAGGCACATCAAAGAGACACCCGCACTTCATGTCTGTTTCAGCACAATAGCCAGGATATTAAATCAACCTACATGTTCATCAATAAACAAATGGATAAAGAACATGTGATATTTATGCAGGGTACAATATTATTTACTTATAAATGCATAAATTTCCTGACATTTGCAATAATCTGGATGGATCTGAAGGCCATTAAGTTAAGTGAAATAAATCAGGGACAGAAAGATAAACACTACGTTGTCTCATCTTTGTGAAATCTAAAAAGTTCATCTCACAGAAGTTGAGAATAGTGTTTCCTAGAGACTAGGGAAAGTAGCAGGGAGAGGCATGGGGAGAAGCCATGGATTCAGTGGTTAAGTAGATGGAGGAATAAATTTTGGTATTCTATGGAATACCAGGGTGAACACAATAAACAATAATGTACTGTAAATCTAAAAATAATTAAGAAAAAGGATTTTGCATATATTTACCATAAAGATATGATAAATGTTTAAGATGATGGATATTCTAATTACCCTGAGTTGATTATCACCCCAAATATGCATGAATCAGAACATCATACTGTATCTCATAAATATGCACAAATATTATTAATTAAAAATAAAATTAATTGAAAGAATACAAAGTTAATATATCAAAAATGGTGCTTCTAATATACTAGTAGTAAACATTTAAAATTTAATTTTAAAACCATTATTTAAAATAGCATCAAGAGCCGGGCGTGGTGGCACACGCTTGTAATCCCAGCATTTGGGAGGCTGAGACTGGAGGATCCGGGTTCGTGGCCAGCCTCAGCTACCTAGTGAGGCACTCCACAACTTAGTGAGACCTTGTTTCAAAATAAAGAATAAAAAATAGGACTGGGGGTATAGCTTGGAAGTAGAATGCCCCTGAGTTCAATCCCCAGTACTGCAAATAAATAAATAAAATAAAATAAAATAGCATGAAAATTTTGAAATGCTCAGGGAGAAATTTAACAAAATATATACAACACTTACAGTTTAAAAAATAATAAGACATTATTAAAAGAAGTTAAAGACCTAAAGGAATAGAATAATATACTGCATTCTTGATTGAGAACCTGAACTATTATTAGATAAGTTATCCGTGATATGGTTTACCAATTCTAGTCACTTAGATATTAAAATACATGAATAGCATTAGTTACATTCCTGAAAGTATTATTATAAATGTAACTTTTCTTTTTATTCATGAATAATTGCTGAATGAAAATTCTCTAATTACATGTGCATGTGTGCATATTAAGGCCAAAGAAGATATGAAACAATTTAAAACCTAAATTTGTATCCTAAATTAGTCATATATGCTACCTTTCAATAAAATTTTAGAAATTATTCAGCAACACAATTTTTCTTACTGTATAAGTATAGGAAACAAATTAGAGCTACTACCTCATAATAAGAGATGAAATCTAGTTTTAAAATAGCCTAAATTTAAATCCTGGCTTTCAGTTGTGTAATCTTTTAAAATTTATTTAGCATCATTAACCTTGCAGATTCTCATCTGTGAAATGGGATTAATAATTACTTTGTTTTTATGTTTGCTATTATTTAGTGAAATTAATGTATATAAAACATTTAAAATAATGCCTAACTAAATAAGCACTAAATAAGTATTAATTATTATTATTACTATTATTAATGAAAATGATAGTTACATGCTATTAGGGATAGTAAATACTATACTATACTATACATTATATACTATACATTATATACTACATTATATACTAATACATTATATACTATAAGAAATATAGGGAATATTCAATTTTCACTGCAATTCATTTATAAAAGCTATAGCATGATAGGTTAGTTATAGTGGGTAATAATTTTTTCATATATATTTTGTAACAAATGGTCATGTTCAAGACCACTTCAGATCTATCAGAAATGTAACATATGTCAATCTTCCAGACAAAAGATGAGTAAAGACTCCTCAGATCTAAAGAACACCGTAAACCAAATGGACCTAATAGACATATACAGAATATTTCAACAAGCAACATTTGAATATACATTCTTCTCAGCTGCCCATGGAATATTCTCCAAAATAGACCACATCCTGGGCCACAAAGAAAGCACCAGCAAAGTCAAAAGTTGTAATATAATTCCTTACAGTAATATATGCATACCCATGTTCATAGCTGCACAATTTACAATAGCCAAATTATGGAACCAACCCAGGTGCCCATCAACAGATGAATGGATTACAAAATTATGGGAAATACACACAATGGAATTCTACTCATCAATAAAGAAGAATAAAATAATGTTATTTGCAAGAAAATGGAAGACCTGGAAGTGAGATTAGCCAGTCACAGAAAGTGAAGGGACATATGTTTTCTTTAATATGCGCAAGCTAGGGAGTAACAGGGATACCAGAGGGACTCTAGATAACAAAGGAGAAACCTCAGTGGAGCCAGGGAAGTGGTCTAAGGAAGGAGAGGGGAAAGACTGAGGTTCATTATTGGAAATACTAACATCAACTGTGTGTACATATGTGAAAATCCCAATACCGGTCTCAGTTGTCTGTATGGGAAGGGGGGATGGGAAGAACCAAGTGCTGTGTGCATGTATGTCAATGTCAACATGATTTACATTATGATGTGAGATGATAATTCACCAATAAAAGCACATTAAAAAAAGATTGAAGGAGAGAATGTTGATTATGTAAGCAGTAGTCTCTGCCACATACTACAACTCTGATATTATAGTTGTGTCTAAGCTAAAGAAAGAATTTTCCATCCATCCATCCATTCATCTGTCCATCCATCCTTTTATAATTCTGAATTCTAAAGGTTGTTTCAGTGAAATATTAAGATTCATATATTCAGAGGCAACTATTTTGTAAATATTAATATTAAGGGATAATATTAAATTATATTTTATATTGAGGCATCATTAATATCTGAATAATGGATAAGCCTATTTATTCCATTAGGTAGCAGTTTTTGATGATTGCTTTCTCATTCAAGAGTTTATTATATTTGTGAAGCACGTTTATGATACTTTATTTTGTGTATTTTGCAATGACATTGGCTCTTCCTGTTAATACGTAGTGACTATGGTAGAGAGTTTAGCTAGAAACTCAGTCTTTGACATCTTCCCCTATATTTAATTCTCAGGCCCTGATGCCTTTCCATGGAATTTTATTGATAAATTCTTCAAACAGAAATTGGTGATGCTTTAAAATATTGAAAGGCAAAGTTTATAATAAATGGTTGGACAAAGATTAGTGTAAAGTGATGTGTGTGGTTAACCATGGCACTTTCAGCAATAAAATATTTAAAACTCTCAAATTATTGTACAGGAATTCTTATGTGCATATATTATATAAAAACAACATGCTGTATTTAAAGATTTTCTTCCAAATGATATCCACAAGTAATTCTTTCTTATTCTTTTTGCATAATCTCTTAGGAATTCTTTCTGTGGTCAGTTTTAATTAAAATTCTGAACCATGGAATAGCACTTTAAAGCAACAAAATATTTTTGTGTGCTTCTATTGGAGGTTCCTTTAAACTATTTAATGAATTAAATAAGCCATTCCTTTAGGGTAATGGACATATTGGTGTAAAGTTATTTATTTACTCACGCACGTGTGTGTGTGTGTGTGTGTGTGTGTGTGTGTGTGTGTATGTGAGATACTGGGGATTGAACCCAGGGGCATTCTACCTCTGAGCTGCACCCCCATCCCTCTTTTATTATTATTTCTTTTTACTTTGAGCCAGGACCACACTAAGTTGCAGAGAACCTTGCTAAATTGCTGAGACTGGTCACAAACCTTTGATTCTCACGGGTGTATGCAACTATGCCTGGCAAAGTTAATATTTATTCATTGTGTTTCAAATATACCTACTCAATGAATGAGAATCCATCTATTTTTGCTTTTGTACTCAGTGTGTTTCCATTTAGTCACAAGGATGTGAAATCTTTGTCAAATGTTTAGCAGAAATCAAGACATACCATGTCTAAAACTCTTCCCTGATTTATAGTCTAGATACCTCGTCACAAAGGAATGGAGGTTAATTTGGCATAACTCATTGGCAGCAAATTCATGCTTGCTTCTGGTTGATTTCTCTTCATTTCCCTAAGTGCTTACAAACCACCTGCATAACAAACTTGCATCAAATTTGAACCTCTACACTTTTATAGAGGCCTTCTAGACTTCTAATTTCCTACCTCAGGATTTATTATAACCTACTGGGCAGCTCCACCTCGATGTTCCTTCAGCATTTCAAACAGAATGCCTGTAAAATGGAACCTGTGTCTGTGCCATGTCCACCTTCTACCTAAGTACTTACAGTGTTACCTCTATTTACTAATGACACAATCGCCCTTCACTTTCCCAGGTCACATTTTTGAAGTGTTCTCTTTGTCTACTACCATTCAGCTTTCTAATAATCTGTTTTATCTGTCCCTTTCCCCTGATCCCACAGTCATTATCTCAATGCAGGTACTTATTCCCTCTTGCAGGGACTAAGTTGACTTCTGACTGCTCTCCCTAGTCCTTTTTTTTCTCTAATTAAGCTTACACATACCTGCCAGATTAATTTTTCCTGCAGCAAGGCTCATTGGTACTCTATACTTAGAAAACTCCATGGTTCTTCATTAGATAATGGATAAAACCCAGACTCTTCAGCCTGGCATTCAGGTAATGTCTGGATACAGTCTTCCTTGTCAGCCTTATGCTAATAGACCCCCCTCCATGCTTTGGACACATCCTGTGTCTCAACATGCTTTCTCTCTTTCTCCCCACTCCTATTTCTGATCATTCAGTAAGTGACAGTGCAAATGTTTGTGAAGATTTTGCTGTTTCCACTTTTGAAAAGTGTTTTCCCTCTCTTCTGAAAGATTCTGACAATTTCATATACCTCTCTCCCAGCATAGGGCATCCACAGAGTGTCACAGCTATGTAGAGTATTAGCTTCTGGAGACAAATGCCTCGCCTCACTAATCTTTGCAGTTCCCACAGTGCATGTCATCTGTGGACTGCCTGGTTCATATTTCATCTCTGTTTTGCATCCCTAATTGGAAACTCATTCTTAATGGCCTGAGCGAGCTGTGTCTTCCTTTTGTAATTCTGGTATTCTGTGTCTCTCTAAGCTGTTAAACTCATGATGTGCGCTATGGTTGTTAGGCTGTTGCCCTCGGGTTTGGGCTCTTTCCACAAGCATATCCCTTTCTATCCTGAACTGCAGCTCCTTCTTTTTTCCTTTCTCTCTTCTCTTTTTCCCTTTCTTTCCCTTTCCATCTTTCTAAAGAGTTATTTAAGAAATTATATTTTAGCCTTTGAGATTATATTTATTATTTTTGCTATTGAGATAGAATTCTAGTTCCAAAATGTTTTCATCACCCCAAAAGGAAATGCTGTCCCTGTAAGCAATTATTACCTATTCCTTACCCCAATTTCTGGGTCCTCTGGATCCCCTCACCCTATTCTATCTAGGAATCCTTTATCCCTTCTAATAAGTTAGGAGGAAGGAAGGGGTCCTTATATGCTTTCATTTATTTATTCAGTAAGTATTTATTGAGCCTCTGTATGTGTCAGGCAGTCTTCTAGGTACTTAGGGTACAGTAGTTAAAAAGGAAAAGACCTTGTTCTCATGTTTTATAACCCTGTGAGTGGATATAGATAGAGGGCAAATATGTCTATGCAGACTGAACTTCCATAATCTGAAATCTAAGATATTCCCAAATCTCAAACTTTGAGGTTCAACATGTTTCCATAAGTGAGAAAATTCCATACCATGATTATTTATATGCAAAATTATTAAATATATTGTATAAAATTAAATTCAATATTGTATAAAATTAAAGGCAATGTATATAAGGTATATGAGACATAAATGAATTTTGTACTTAGACTTGGGTCCCATTTTCAAGATTTCTCATTATGTATATGTATATATGCCAAAATTTGAAAAACTCTGAAATCTGAAACTCTTCTGGTCCCAAGAATTTCAGATAAGGGATATAAATCTATACTGTATAATGCATCAATTGGAGCTATGTAACATGAAAAAAGTAGTACAGGATAAGAAGACAGAGTGACCAGGTGGGCTGTTTTAAATGTGGAAGGTGTAGAAAGTAGTTCTGATAGAGTGATATTTGAAACAAATATTGGGGGCAAATGAGATAGTCCTGGTAAAAAAAAAAGATGGTGTCCCAGACTAGAATGGATTGGATAAATGTGATTTTCCTATATTGTGTATTCTTAAACTTGGCTGGTCACTTTTCATTAGAACATATAGAATCCCTGTCCTTTTTAAGAAACAGATAATTCAGTATATACCTCTAGTTCACATTTTTGATTTTCATTCTTCCTTGTCTCAAGTAGAACCTTAATTTATTTTGATATGACCTATATTTTCTTATAAAAATTGTTGCTTTTATACCCTTAACCAAACTTGAATGTGTAGAAACATCACCAGGAGAGACTGATTAAGATAGAGATCCAAATAAGTACATTGGGAGATTTATGTGCAGATAACTCAGACTATATTTTGAAAAACGCTGCTTTTTATTCTTCTTTATTGCATGTATTGTATAATTCCATTGTGTCTGTGTATCATCTGTTGATGGACACCTAGGTTGGTTCCATAATTTGGCTATTGCAAATTGTGCTGCTATAAACATGGATATGCAGATATTACCATAATGTTCTAATTCCAGAACATTAGGAAAAATACCCAGTAGTGATATAGCTGGATCATATCGTAGACCCATTCCAAATTTTCTGAGAAATCTCCACATGATCTTCATAGCAGCTGCACTAATTTACAATTCCACTAACAATGTAGAAGAATTTCTATTTCCCCACATACTCACTGGCATTTATTGTTGTTTGGCTTCTTGATGATTGCCATTTTGATTGGGTTCAGGTGGAATTTCAATATAGTTTTGATTTTTATCTCCCCAATTGCTAATGATATTGAACATATTTCCATGTATTTAGTGGTCATTTGTATTTCTTCTTTTGTGAAGTGTCTATTTAGTTCAATTGCCCATTTCTTTCTTTTTTTTTTTAATTGGTGCATTTTAATCATACATTTTTGTTAGGTACAAGCTGGTAAAGGCATACATGCATACACTTCTCATTTAACCCTTCCCCAATTCCTGCCTCATTCCCTCACCCTCTCTCCTTCTCAAGTTCAGTTTAGTGATTGATGATATGTTTGTGAAAATATATCATGTGCATTAGGGTGCCCCCCCATCACCTTCAGTTAAGTCACCTTCTTTGCTCATCTAAGGTTTCTCCTTTTTCATCTGGAGTCCCTCTTATGTCCCACTGTCTCCCTAGCTTTTGGATATTAGGGAGAGCATACAATTTTTTGCTTTCTATGACTGTCTAATCTCACTTAGCATAATGTTTTCCAGTTCCATCCATTTCCCTGCAAATGACATGATTTTGTTCTTCTTTATGGCTGAGTAAAATTCCATCGTGTACATATCCCATAGTTTTGTAAACCCTTCATCGGTTGGTGGACATCTTGGCTGCTTCCATAGTTTGGCTATTGTGAATTGTGTAGCTATAAATATAGATACACATGCATCAGTCTGATTGTTTGGTTTCCATTCTTTTGGGTAGATACCCAGAAGTGGTATTGCTTGATTGGGTTGCTTTTTAATGTTAAGTCTTTGAAGTCCTTTGTATATTCTAGATATTAGTCCTCAATCAGAGGAATAGCTGGCAAAGATCTCCCATTCTGGAGGCTCTCTCTTTAGACTCTTGATGGTTTCCTTTGATGAGCAGAAACTTTTTAGTTTAATGCCATCCCATTTATTAATTCTTGTTTGAATTTTCTGAGTTTGGAGAATTTTATTAAAGAAGTTTCTACCTGTGTCTGTATGTTGGCATGTTGGAAAATGGATGGACATGGAGAACATTATGTTAAGTGAGATTAGCCATCACAAAAACTGAAGAATCATATGTTTTCTCTCATATGCAGAAGCTAGGAAGTAATTGGGGTACCAGAGGGACTTCCGATAACGGAGGAGATATTGTAGTGGAACCAGGAAGGTGGTCTAGGGGAAGGGGGTGGGGAGCAGGTGGATCAATGAAGGAATCGCCTCCATTGACATTGTACAGATATATGAAAATACCAGTGTCAATCTTAATACCCTATATGGGGAAAGGGGTAGTGGGGAAGAAAGTACCTGGGGGAAAGTCCACCAGGTACTGTGTTACATGTATACCATTATTACTGTGAAATACATTATGATGTAAGATTATAATGTGCCAATAAAAGTATGAAAAAACCCCACTGCTCTTATCACTAGAATTACAGACTGTTCCTTCCTCTGTACCATATTGCTAATCTATTGAAGATTATTAGCAACTAATTAAGTAATCACTAGTGCTCTTCTAGTTAGCAGTCACACTGGCACTTAGACTATCTCCAGAATCTCCTGCCTTCCATGGGAATAAGCAATACTTTGATTTCCTGCTTCTAGCTGTTTTCACAGTTTCAAACTGCATTGAGTTGTATATCCTCCTAGAAAGAGCTATTTATATTCCAAGCTATACCAAAAATAAAATAAAATAATTCTTAAATAATTAGAAAGATCTGATATTTTTCTTCTTTAATAAAAAAATTCTTATTTTCAGCTCCTAAAATCAAATGTAGTTGATTTTAGATATCAAATTAATAATCTATAGATTTGAAACTGAGATGTTAAATTTAGCAGAACCCGTTTAAATAGATGAGGGTTTAAAAATTAATTGCAAGAGCAGTATGTCAGCAAAATTAAAGAAAATGAAGAGATTCCATCAATAGAGTAGACTGAACTAATGTACAATTTTCTCTTTTCATAAACACTTAAAAATACTGAATAAAGCCAGGCATGGTGGCACATGCCCATACTCCCAGTATTTAGGAGTCTAAGACAGAAGGACTGCAGATTTGAAGCCAGTCTCAGCATCTTAGTGAGACTGTCAGAAATTTAACAAGACCCTGTTTTCAAATAAAAAAATAAAATCAGTATGGTGGGGTAGCTCACAGGTAGAATGCTCCTGGATTCAATATGCAGTACCAAGTCAAACAAAACAAAAGAAAAAACCCAACCCGGAATAAAATATGAAAATGAACTTGAAGGGAAAGAAATATAAATGGAGAAGACATAGAGAAGGCTAAAGTAAGCTCAAAATGTGAAGTTGTTACAGTTTGAGAGATTATCAGACTATATACAGGTCCTTATACTAAGGCTAGAGCTATGGCATTGTATGAGCTGGGAATGGGGGTAGGAGTTGGGGCAGAAACCTGGCATAGACTCTAAAAGGCTAACCAGGAAAATTTACCTAAGCTACAAGGTAACTGCTATCTAACTACAAATTGGTTAGTTTTGCCCCCAAATCTATATTTTTATTATAGCAATAATAAAAATGCTTCCTGTAACAAATGGAAAATAGTATGAAATTATATGCATGGACATAAAATTCTAAACTGAGAAATTAAGGTATACTCTAGAGAAACTCCTCATGTATCTTGCAAAACTAAGTACCTATTCATGTTGTTGAAATACTTCTATAACCTGGATGTGGTGGTACATGCCTGTAATCTCAGTACTTGAGAGGCTAAGACAGGAGGATCGCAGGTTCCAAGCCTACGTGCAGTAACTTAGTAAGACCCTGTATCAAAGTAAAAAAGAAAAAAAGTAAAAGGGCTAGGGGTATAGCCCAGGGGTAGAATGCTCCTGAGTTCAATCTCCAGTACCAGGGGAAAAAGAGAACTGCAAACCTCTTATTGAAAACATCCAGTGTAAAAGAGGATCAGTAAGTAAAACAAATGTAATGATCAGCATACCAAAAACTTGAGATATAAGAATGAGATACAGAATGTGTGTTTATAGTGATTAAAGTGATAAAAGAAGATATATACCCATGAGGAAAATGATATAACTATGCAAATTCTAGATAAGTTTGAAAAAGAGCAAGCTAGAACTTTTAGAAATGAAGAATATAGTAATTTAATAATAAAACTCAATAGGTTAAATCAATAAATTAGCCAAAGCTAAAAAGAGAATCAGTGAATTGGAAATGAAGAACAAAAATAGAGTTAAAAGATATTAAATAAAAGTTAAAATATGTGGAGAATAGAATGAAAAAAATGAGTAGAGAATAGAAAGAAAAATTAACTTGTAGGCATATTTCCCCAACCTATTCTTGGCTCTCTTTTTTAAAACAGATTTTAAAATCTTTATAAAGGAAATATTTGCTTTTTAAAACTCAGAATATACAGTAAGGCCCAAGATTTAGCAGGTACCAAAATTGCCTCATAAGCTTATTGAATCAAAAAATTCTGGGTCCTACAGTAGAGTTTCTGATTAGTAGGCCCAGGTAGAGCACAGAAACTTATATTTCTCAAAAGTTCTTAGGTTGTGCTGATTTTGTTGGTTGACAGAACATACTTTGAGCTCAACTTCCTTAAAGTATAAAGAATAAAATAGAGATGATCTAGCCGGGCGTGGTGGCGCACGCTTGTAATCCCAGCATTCGGGAGGCTGAGACCGGAGGATACGGGTTCGCGGCCAGCCTCAGCTACCTAGTGAGGCACTCCGCAACTTAGTGAGACTCGGTTTCAAAATAAACAATAAAAAATAGAGCTGGGGGTGTAGCTCGGAGGTAAAATGCCCCTGAGTTCAATCCCTATTACCACAAAAAAAAAAAAAAAAAAAAAATAGAGATGATCTAAAATCCTACCTGCAAATAATCAAATTTTGATGTGCATCCTTCCAAATGTTTTTCCTGATTTTAAAAAAAAAAATGAATGTATGAATTATATACATATGTACACAGAGAAGACAAACACATCTTTTTAATAATTCAAAAGGAGATTACATGTTCAATTTTCTGAAAGTCTGACTTTTGACATTTAATATATTGTGTATTACGTACATTTTTATTGTCAGTGTAGCTATGTCATCATTTTTAATGGCTACATAGAATTTCATTATTAGAGTTCATCATAACTTAAATGAGCTAATAGTAGATATTTTCAGAAAACATTTTTGCAAACTCATCCTATTATTTTTTTATAATCTACTTTTTTTCTATAAACCACTTTTTTTTCTTTTTTGGCTTATTTTCAACTCATTTTTAACTTATTCTTTAGTGTGCTTTTTCTAACAAAGGCCTGACTTGAAAAATATAAAAAATTAATCCATTTTAATACTGATTAATTTTTAGTAAGAACAGAATTAAAGAGAGTTAGTAAACTGTTCACTATTGGGTTTTCTTCAAAGAATTTAGATTATAAACAGAGCAGCTTATTGTTTATAAGATCAGCCATCTGTTTTGTAATCATACCGTTTTCTTTGTTCATTTGATCACAGCTCTACATCCAATGATATTGAGTGCTGATCCATTATGCTGATGAGTGCTATTCCATTATGAATTTCTGGGTAACAAGCTATACTACAAGTTAGTAATATAAAGCAATCCTTTTATTTTGCTCACAACTTCATGAGGCAAGACTTTGGGAAGGGCTTACCAGCGTGGCTTGTGTCCAATTCACATGGAATCAACTGGAGAGGCTGGGGCTGGAGGATCTGCTTCCAACACGTATCCTCACTCAGATGTTTGGCACCTCTATGTTTGTTGGTCTTTCCCTTTTTCTTCCATGTGACATTTTATTATCTAGGGCTTTTCACTGTGGCTTGGGCTTTTCATAGTATGTGATATCACAAAACCATACTTCTTATGTGAGGGTTGGTTTCCAGGTGGCAACAAACAAACAAACAAAAACAGAAGCTGCCAGACCAGTTGAGGGCCATGCCCAGAATAATTGTCCAAAGCCATCACAAGTACTCATTACCAGCCAGATTTAAGTAGATAAAGAAAATCTCCTGGCAAAGGGGGTTGGAGTGGGGTTGGGGAGAAGGTAGACAGATTATACTGCACAGAGATGACACTTGGTGGAGAGATTACACTGCAGAAGAGCAGGTGGGTTGGGAGAGATTCCTGTGGCCATTTTTGAATATTACAATCTGCTGCACATGGTTTGTTAACATAAACAGAATTGTTTATGTATATATGCTTTGACCATTTCATCAGAAAGTATACATTTTAAAAAATTTGTTTAAAAATATATTCCTATGATCATTGAGAGCTAAATTTTAAAGTAATTCTTGGTCTGAAATATAATTCTTGCTAAAATTAATATCTAGATCCATGTTGTCAGCCAAGCACAGTTAGTAGTTTTTTCTAAATTTATCTTGTCAAAGGGAATATTACTGTTCACAACATTTTGTTCATAAAAGAAGTATTTGTTGAGTGCCTACTATGGATAAAATGCTCTGATTGAGTAATTTCTTATTTAAGGAATAGAGATGAATTAGACATGGATTTTGTTTTTGAGGGTCATATGATCATCTAATGAAAATAGGGCATATACATATCTACGCATAGGATAGTGAGAGAGACATAGATAGAATCGAGGATAGAAGAATTATTTTTAAAATAGCTTTATGAAAAGGTTGCTACGTGTCAAAGGATGGGTAGAATGAGGATGTGGAGACAGTGATGAAGAAAACTTAGAGGAATAGCAGGAATAAGGCATGAATACAGAGTAACCAAGAAATAATTGTGACCATTTCAGTTTGGTTGTGGCTCAGGACAGTAGTTCTTGAGGTTTTAGGATAGACACCAAGTCACCCTGGAGAAGCTGTGTGGAGCTTGCCTAGGTTACATGGCAGAGGAATAGTGAAATAGAGAAAAGTGAAAAAGTAGACAGGTAGGCATAATATTGTGATAGTTCTTGAGTTATTGTGATAGTTCTTGAGTGCAATGCTGTGTGTGTTATATTTACATTAGTAGGAAGTGAAGAACTGTTAAAGCATATTGATCATGGAATGACATGTTTGATTCCAAGATTTAGAAAATTAATCTGATACCAATGTGTATGCCAGCCAGAGTAAAACAAAGTTGGAACTGGGAGTTTGAGTTAGAGGTTACTGTGTTTATTCAGTGAACAGGAAATCATAACCCATTCCTTGATGAGGGCAGAAAGAATGGAGAGGACCAGAGGGATTCAAGCAAGAAAGAATCTGACAACTAATTAGATATGAGGATGGTGTAGTGAAGACGGAAGTCTAATTTTAACTCTAAGGTAACAGTTAAAGCTGGGAAAGAGGGAGATCCCCCAAATCAAGAAGCCAGGGTGTGATATTCATTTGAGGGGACTGAGATAAGCTGGTGTGTTAGGTGCATCCTGTTTCTATGATGAGGGCAACACCCTGGTGGGAATGAGACACCCAGATGGCCACTGGGAATAAGGTCTGGAGGTCAGGAGAGACCCTAGGGCTGGAAACCTGGAGTTGAAGGACACTGGCAGCACAGTGGAAGTCAAAGCTGTGGCAGTGGATGAGTTCCCCGAGCACAAGCATACAGAGAGAGCAGAAAACTAGAGAACTTCATTCAGGCATGGCTACCTTCAGAGAACAAAAGAACGAAGCTAAGTCAGCAAGCCTTCAGAGCATGTTCAGAATGCTAGGAAGAGAAGTCACCAGAGAGGACTTTCCAGCGGGAAGGGATCAGCTAGGCTTTGCATTACAGAGGAAGATGGAAACTGAAGACAGGCCATGGGAAGTGTTGATGATTTTTAAGAATGCAGTTCTGTTGAAGAGTGAATACTGCAGCCTGAAAGGGTTAAGGAATGAGGCAGTGGTCAGGACTGCTACAACCTATAATGCAGTGTTATTTTGCTAAGAAAATGCATACCTCCAGTAGACCTGTTGGCTGGTATTGAAGAGCTGGGAAAAAATCTAGAAAACATTGCTCATTTAACTAGAAGCCATTTCTCTGTGATCTGTCATGTGTGTAATTTAAAGCAGCCATGGAGTCCTCCATTCTTTTTTTTGTTCTTTACTGCAAATGCCTTTACCAGAGGTCGAGGTCTTTTAGGATTGTTACCTTAATCTAAAGGATTTCATTTTTATTGAGCTCATCTCAGTTTATAGAAAGGCTCCTTTAACGTTCATTGTCTACATCAACAAATGAAACATAACAGCAACCATGTATTATTGCTATCACAGGGAGATTTTTCTAAGCGAATTTATTGGGACAATACTTTTTGCAATCATGATTATTATAAACCAGTATCACAAGCTAGTCAAATGCAATTTTTCTCAAAGACATAATTCCTAATTCAACATCTTTAACAGCAGTGGGATATGATATAATTCAGCTCTTTTCAATGCCTTATTTTCCTTTTTGTTGTTATTATTGTATAGTCCCTCAGGGTTTATCTGTGCCTGAATTTCCATGTGGCTGTTGCATAGCAGTTAGTAGTGGCAAGACACTGCACTATGCTTTACAAATGACACCATGTAATTCTTGTGACAATCTTGCAGACTCGATACTATTATTCCCATTTGACATTGTTACTTACCAACAATGATGCTGATAGTGATTTTTAAGAGTCTAAGTCCCAACTTGTTTTTCTAACTTCAAAATTTGTGCTCTTCCCAACCCCCTGGCCCGAGACTCATACTCCTTTCCTTGGACTATCTGTACACCACAGTGTTCCAGGAACACAGGTGTTGTGCTGTTGACGTGACGCTGAATCATTAGGATTTTTTGATGACTAGAAAGTATGCTCTCTCTTTGGCATACTAGTCTGGATTTAGACATTACCACTCTCAGTTCCAATTTAAATGTTCTTTAAAGTAATAAAGTAGTTGTTTTATCATGTTCATAAAGACAGAAAAATCAGTTTAAGAAAATTAAATCCTTTGAAGGAAAATAAAAACTCTTTGGAACTGGAATTTTAAATGCCAGCTAGTACTGGATGCAGTGGGATACGTATATAGGGAAATTTTCAGAAAAGACTTCATCAAAAGAGAGGGCTGTATCTGATCCTGCTGTTCTGGGAGTAACTTATTCCGTTTCACTTTGGTTGGAAATTGATTATAATTTTTTTTTTTTTATTGTTTGCTTGCTTTTGTGGTACTGGGGATTGAACCCTGGGGCATTCTATCTCTGAACTACATCCCCAGGCCTTCTTTTATTTTTTTATTTTGAAACAGGGCCTCACTAAATTGGTGAGGTTGGCCTCAAACCTGCCATCTCCTGTCTCATCCTTCCAAGTTCTGGGATTACAGGCATGCGCCACCAGGCCTGCTTAATGGATGATACTTAACACTTTGAATGTGGCATAGCGCCTGCATTAAGGACAGGACTGCCAAATGTGGTGAAACTCTTATCATCAACCCAAATTTCTCTTTCTCCCACAAGGCACTGGGTGAGTGTTTCCACCCAGATATGTGTCCCCGAGGGCTCAGCACTCCTTACTCTCCAGGCTGCAGCCCTGGTACTTTAACATTAATTCCTGGGCTTAGAAAGCATCGAGAATTGTAACAGTCAACCTCAGCCTTTTGTACTAACAAGATCAATCTAAATACATCACATGATAGACTCATTTTGTAACACATTAAGAAAATTTATTAATCAGAGCCATTGCTAGATTATCTGAGTTAGTAAAGTCACGTTTAATCTCTAGCAGTGCCTAATGTCTAGATAATTTGTATTTTTCCTCTGAAAATTTAATTTGCCTCTGTTATCATATTTTCCTTAGGCTGCTGCTGTTAAAATGATCAACCTTTTCTCTGACATATGCATAACAAATGTGGAGAGAAAAGTATTTAAAATTATTCAATCTACTTGAGGAAATATCAGCTTGGGGTGTAAAAGTTTGCTGCAGATAAGCTACACACAGATAGTCCACAGTTAGCCATGAGGAATTGCTTCTGGTTCAGAGTAGTCTTACCAGTGTTTATCTTTTTGCTACTATATCATCTTTGACATGGATTGCCTGTCATTTTATACATTTCAGCCATAAATATTCTGCTATTATTAACTTTTAGACAATAACTGCACATTCAGAGTCAAAACACTAAATGTTACTTACCCTTAGCAATTTCAGTATATTGAAATTCAAGTATCTCACACAGAGCCATTCCAGCCCCTGGCTTTGTGCCAACATGTTTATTGATTGAATGTTGAATAGTCCTCAATAGATTTCTTTAAATTAACTACTGTAATCAAAGTACAAAATCCAGATAACTGTTATTTGTGAGAACTAAAAATCTAACAGACAAAAAAAAGAAAATCACAGGAACAAGAGAAAGCACACAAAGCTGAAGCGATTCCATTAACTTAATTCTCCCTAACAAATCAACAATGAAGTCTATATATTCAGAAATCTAGTTTCAATATTGGAACTGACATTGACCAATATGCTTTTAATATGATCTCAGTAACATTACTTTCTTGGTTATTCAAACTGTGCTTTACCAACAAGATGACTTCTCAACAGTGCAGCTGAATTCTTAATAATAAAAGTAGCAAAAATATGTACAATTGTTTATTTTCTTGGCTTTAATTTGCTTAGTAGTAAACCTGGAAAGAAACGAATAGATAGATCATGACATTTAAACTAAAGCATTTACAACTATTTTTCATAAATGGCATAGCCATTTTGGTAGCATATATGTTTCACCTAGAGAAGTGTCGTTCTAACAACAATGGTATTAAGAGCTTGTGAAATTCATTGAAAATTCAGCAAAGAACTTTAGAAGGCATTTTACTTTTTTCAAATATATATATATATATATGTATATATATGTTTATGGACACACACACACACACACACAGTACACAGTACTTCAGTCATTCTAATTCTGAGTTATATCACCAGCCCTTTTTATTTTGAAGCAGAGTCTGGCTAAGTTGCTGAGTCTACTCTTGAACCTGCAATTCTCTAGTTTTAGCCGCCCAAGGACTGGGGTTATAGGCATGCACCATTGTATCCAGTCAAGGAAAGCCTTTTTAAGGAGAGTACACATTGAGAAGGACCAAGCTAAAAGCAGAACAGAGGAACATTTCTGAAGGGCCATGTGTATTACTATGCTGGGAAATTTGGATTTCATTCTGGAAGTATCCTTTTCTTCCATGCATGATCATCTCTCTTATCAATGCCATTGAAAAAAAAAAATCCCCCAATTGTTCTGTTACTTACTACTCTCTTGCCTTTGTTTTTCTTTCCTTAGGTTGCAATTAGAGGTGGTTTCCCCATTTGTAGTTCAGAACCTGTCTCTCTGTCTAATTCTTCAGTGACTTGTGTTACTACGTCAGGCTGCTCTCATTCCCTGCAGCCTCTACTTCTGCAAAACACATCCCATGAATCAAGCATATGACAACTGTCTTCTCCCTCTCAGTTGTAAGCTCCTTAAGCCAGAGTCTATGCGTCACACATCTCAGTAGATTTCAAACACCTTGCCCTGTATTTTGTGCATGGTAGGCCTTTGCACATCTGGTGTGTTGAGTAAACGGAGTGCACTTTAGAATCCTACTACATTGTTTTATTTTCCGGGTCTTTTATGATCATTGACATAAGCATGCTGCTGTAATAAGCACTGGCTTTCTTGTCACTGCCAGCAAATATTCCTTACAGCCCAGTGGCTTGTGACCTGCGTTGGTGCTACAAATCAGCAATAGTTCCCAAGCAGAGTGGCATAGCTGGGTACAAATCTTAATGTGCAATGTTTACTTTTTTCTGTAGAAAATGAAAGGCCTCACTTTTCCCTAGAGTAAAAGCAGGCTTAGAAAGCTTTGATGCAGGGCCCCTTTTCAAACATTACAATATCTTGGGCTCTACACCTCATTTATTTCACTGGCAGTTGCAGCAAATAGGGCTTTGAAGTAAGAGGAAGAAATAGGATTTGAGTCCCAACTCCATCTGGGTGACTGTGGGCAGCATTTCTGAACCCCGGTTTTCTCACCTGTAGAATTGGGAATTAGACTTCATTTCAGATATCCTTATAGACATCATTCTTTTGCCAGTATTTTCACAGCATATACCAACCAAAAACCCATTCTGAATTTTTTCATTTTCCTCCTGACTAACTTAAACAGAAAAGAAGTTATAGGAAGGATATCAGATAGCTTACAGAATGCAGAGGGAGAAACCAAGAGTTGGGAATTTCAAGGTTAGCAGCCTCGGGTGCCCCTGTGATGCTCCACATTAGCAGAGTGGTAAGAATGGCAATTAGTGTGTGTCTTTGCCAGTAAATCTGTGTCTGTGTCACTCTCTTTGCATCCATAGTCCCAGATATTGGTATCCAGTTGACTGAGCCCAGGCTTGTTGCTTCCCCTAGCTGCTGGTATTGGACAGCAAAAATACATGGACCATGTGGCTTGGTGCGTAGGCAGTGGAGGAAGATGTTGACTCTCTTGGAGACTTGCACAGACTTATAAATCATGTGTGCCATATCTATCATTGTCTTTATTTATTTATTTATTTATTTATTTATTTATTTATTTATGGTACTGGGGATTGAACCTAGAGGACATTCCACCTCCAGGTTATATCCCCAGCCCTTTTAAAAACTTTTAATAATTGGAAACAGGGTCTTGCTAAGTTGCTGAGGGTCTCACTAAGTTGTTGAGGCTGTCCTTCAACCTGTGACCCTCCTGTTTCAGCCTCCCACATACTGGGATTAACAGGCATATGTTACATGTCCTGCTCTGACATAATCTTTAGGAAGTACATCCTACTTCATCAGCTTCACCACGTGCACCTTTAAAACTTCAAGCATCTGGTAGATCTGTTTCTTCCAAGAAGCCAGTTGGCTGGGGTTAAGCCTCTCTTTCAATTACCTTTACTTTTTTTTTTTTTTTTACTAACACAGTTCTCTGAAATTTGACAGACTTTTGATGGAAGTTAAGAATGGTAGTCATAGCTCTGAGCACTTGAGGTGTCATTGCAGGGAGAAGAGAAAGGCAGAGTGAAGGGGACTACTGATTCAGATTCTTCAATCACTTGTAGATTTATAGTAATAGTTTGGGATCGGGAATTATCTCCAGCCACAAACAACTCAGAACAGATCTTAAATATCGAAATAGAAACAATATTTAGGAAAGTTAATGTAAAAGGCATTCTATCTACTTAAGCCTACAGATTCTGATTGTTAGAATAAGTTAGCTCTCTTAAAAATTACACATAAGTCTATATTACCTTAGTCTCTTGCAGAACAATGTTCATCAAATTGCCCGCAACCTGAGTAGTTTTGGGAAAAGCTACTGTAGATGTTTTCTACTGGGACCCATAGAATATCCCATGCTAGACCTTGTGTCAGAAATATCTTCTAGAAATTTAATCAGAGAAAAACTTTCTTCCCTTAAGAAAATTGAAATTCCCTGCTCTCCTAAGAGAACCGGGCAAGTTAACATGTTTTCCTCTTCACTTGCTTCTCAGATAACTAAGCACTAGGTAGAGTGTTATTTCCAGAGACCTATGGTCATCATTTTTATTTATCTTCTCTTGCTTCTGATTACTTATTTTGTAAGACTTCTCACTTTCATTTTGAAAGAAGGGATAAAAGAGGGAAAGGAAGTAGAAAAATATGGTTAGACAAAAGCTGTTCTAGTTGGCCACCTAAAATGGACAGGGGAAGCCTCAGCAGAGGAATATAGCTCCATCCAGCATGACCGCAGGGCTGGAGCTGGATGTCAGACACCATGACATCCCAAATCCTTCCCTAGCAATGGCTGTCTGGCCCATTTCAATGGCGGTCTACCAAGTTGACCTAAATATAGCTTAAGATAGTGTCAACAACAATAAAAACTTTATACCTCTCATGTGTTTATGTGAAGTTTTATTTCCTACATAAAAATGGCATGTAGGATGTCAGCTACTAGAGAGAACACAAATAAACAAAGAGGCATGTCGGTAATGGCATCCATTCACTATAGGTTATTGGGAATGCTGTGCGTTGCTAACTATCCAAATTATATTCAAGTATTTCATCACCTGCTTAATCAAGCTGCAAAATAAGGAGTTAGACCACTTCAACTCCAGTGATTTGATTATGTGGTAAAGAGACTGGTGCATAAACATTAATCCTGGGAAATTAATTCATGAAAATTAGCTGAAGATACCCCTAGAGGCCTGTTTTGTATCTATTTTTGCATAAAATGTTGAAGTAACTACTCACCGAGGGCATCTTGGGGGACTAGACTGATTATGCATGATTCTGTAGTTATCTAAAGAGAATCATGAAGAGGCCATGAAGTGACCTGAGAATCCATTCTGATTAAAGCTAGGTCTCAAACAGGAAAATTACTTTGAAATGATTAAAGTTAAAATTGTTGGTAATGAAGGTAAACACTTGTCCTAGAATGAGGCCTTTGACAGAGAGAGTCTCCTTTTAATCATTCCTAAAGCATATGGCTTTACTTTCACTGGCAACTATTATGTTGTATCAACCCGTCACATTATTACGACTTTGAAATCCAGTGGAGGACCAGGAGAAAAGTTCTAGATGAAAATCTGGCAGAGGATCTCATGGGTGAAGTACCTTCCCCAGAAGAAGGATGTCCTGGTGGCCATTAGAACCAGCCCAGAAGGGTCCGGTCAGTGCTGCTTTCTCCAGACTTGCCATAACCTCTGCTCCCTGAGCGCTTAGCTCCTTTGAATGTCCAGCATGCCAGATTTGTGTTTCAGTGCTCTGTTTAAACATCTGTCTTGCCCCTAGATCATGAGGTTCCTAGCGAACTAAGATCATGTTTATCACTTTCTGTATACTTCTAGCATCTAACAGAGTGCCTGCTCAATCTGGAATAAGACCCATAACTCTGATTACATCGATTCTTTTTGGTACATATTTGCCATTGCATTTGTGTATCTTCATACTGTGTCTAAAACCTTGAGAAACAGATGTGGTTTAGAATTCAGACTTTGCGGCTGTTGGAAATGTGACATGGGCATCCCTCTGTAACAATGTTTGTACCATGTATAAGGTCATCCTCCCAGCAGAGTTGGGGCAGCTCCTGTAATCAAGCACATTAATGTTTCTACAGCCAAAATTGCAAATTGGCACACTGTGTGGGATAAACAAAGACCACAGTTTCATAGCAGCTCAGGTCAGGTCAGGTTTTACTACCAGAGAGTTACAAAAAACTTTTGTTTGGGGGCAGAGGGTGGAATTCTTTAGATTTTTGGAATTGTCAGTAAAGTACTATGGAACTATATTACACTTTCAGGAAGGAAGATCTTCTCATCTAAGAGAAATATTCCTAGATGCAGGGATTATTACTTGGTAGTTCAGAGAAAATGAAGAGAAAGATGTTGAGTTTTTTGCATGGCAACCTGTTTGTAGAACTACCAGTTCTGCTGGGGTCCCTCAGAAAGACAGTGACTCCAGACAGGGTAATGGACGTGGCTCATTCCCCACAAAGAACGCTTCCATATTGTGCTGCCACTGTGCTGCCTCTGGGCTTTTCCTGACATGCTGCTCCTTTCTCGTTGTTTTGTTCTATTTCTCCATTTTTTTTTTTAGAACCTCCTATTTCTCCTCTTCCATTCTTATCCATCCATCTGTTTATGTATCTCTATTTTCTTATGAAAATTTAGATCTTGGGAGTTTTGATGTTTTTTCTTATTTCCCTTCTGCACAATGCAAGATTCACCTCCTTCACCTAAACAACTGAAGCTGTGCTCTTATCAGTTTGTCTTTGTATAGATGGAGTCAGTGCTTAGTTAGAATGGGAGCATTCTTCCTACACATCTTTGTTTATCAGGAGTAGTATTTATCTGTTCAGTGCCTTGTAGATAAGTATCTTAGGAATGTCGAAATAGATGTTAGACTAATACTGCTGTCTTTATGAACTTCCTCTGCTGTACGAAAATATGTTGGTGAAAAATTCAGATGGATGTGTTAATCTATGCTCGAAAATGAAGTGGTTTCCACTCTTCAGTCATTTCCCAAAATATCTTTTTGGTAAAACAGTACAGTGGCTCATTTTTCTATGTGACATTTGTGTTTTCCTGCCTTTATTTCTATTTTTGTTTGATTTACATAGACCATGCATCTGTTTTTGCTAGTAACTACAAGAAAGCTTACTTTTGTGCTAGATATTAAAAGAATCATTGTTCATCTTTTTCTTAATCTCTTTGACTGTTCTTAAAGATATACTTTTAGTGTTGTTGATGTGTATTGATGAAACGAGCAAAATATGGTGACAGGACCAGGAAGGCAGTGTCTGCTCTATCAGGACATCCCCTTCCATCATGTTGAATGGATAGCACCAAAGCAGAGGTTGTGGGTGAAGTAACATCCCTCTTTGTGGTATTCCAGTCCAGAAAGAGTTTGAGCACTTTGTCAGTGTCCCACTGAGCAAATTGACTCTGATGTTGTACCTGGAAACTTTTAGTGCAGGAAGAGGAAAGATAGCCAGAGTGGTGATCCGTGGCCCAAATTACCACAGAGGAACAATACCGGGAGACTAGGGGTCAGTTGTGGTAAGCTGCTCTCCTCCCTATCATTGTTCCTTTGTCTTGGAGGAAAATTATAGTCACCAGGGATATTCCAAACCAATTTTCTTTGCATTTAGTGTATCAATATGATTTCTTGAGAAAATGCCATGTGTTGAGTAAATAAATAAATAAATATATATATATATATATATATATATATATATATATATATATATATATATATATTAAATGTGTTTAAGTTCCACGTTGTATCTTTAGATTGTATCACAGGTACAAGGTAAGAGTAGTTTACTGTCTGCCCATCATGGCACACTATCGGTGCTTATGTTAGTTCTCATGTCACCTAGTACTGTTTTCTAAACAATTTGGATGTCTCTTAAGGCAGGTCAGAAAATAATAAAGATGTTTAGAAAGATGTGACTATGAAGGACCTTGGATGTCTGATTATAAAGCTATTTCTTTAAGCCTTGTGAAATCACTACTTATTTTAAAACAATGTTCTCCAAGTTTGTATGCTTCTTCCAGTTTGATTTAATTTTCAAACATAATTGTAGGTAATTTAATATTGTAGAATAAATATCATCTGCCTACTGCTTTATTCATGTGGAAATTTCCCTTTCTTCCTATGCTGTTAAGTAAATTCATCAAAGACAGATTTTATTTACTAATAATGTAGATAAAATGTGTTTGTTTTTCCTACTTAGAAAACATTTTAATCAAATGAACTTTCAAGTTTTGTGCTTCATCTCCTTTCTTACACTGATCCTCTGTTTGACCCTGGCTTTAATTCTGAACATCTTCAAAAGACCTTTGTTAGCCAGGCATGGTGGTACACATCTGCAATCACAGTACTTGGGAAGCTCAGACAGAAGGATGGCAAGTTTAAGGCCATCCTGGGCAACTTAGCAAGACTTTGTTTCAATTAAAAAAATAAAATAGGAGATGGATGTGGTGGTACATGCCTGTAATCCTAGTACTTGGGAGACTGAGACAGGAGGATCACAAGTTCAAAGCCAGCCTCAGCAACTTAGCAAGGCTCTCAGCAACTTAGTGAGACCCTGTTTCTAAAAAAAAATAAATAAATAAAGTGGTCTGGAAGTATAGCTGGGAGGTAGAATGTCTTTGAGTTTAATCCCCAATATAATTAATTGATTCATTAATTAATTAATTTTTAAAAATAAAATAGGGCTGGGGTATAGCTCAGAGGTAGAATGTCCTTGGTTCAATCCCCACTATCAACCCCAAACAAAAAGTTCTTTGCAGTGAAGTAACAGTCTCCGTCTCCTTTCTTCCCTGCTCTTTCCTGTGTTTTCTCCTCCATCCGAACTCAGGGGTCTTTTGCTTGTCCTTATCTTATTCTTGTGATCCCTTTTCTCAGAGAGGGTCCTGAAGACAGGAACCGGAGGCCTGCTCTGCCGGCCATAGGCTTATGGAGAGGAGGTGCAGGGAACTGCAGCCTGTACACCTGTGCCCAGGCCACCTGAAGGAAAAGCTGGGCACCTGAAGGCTGAGTTAGCCAGATGCTAAAATAACTTCTCAGTGGAGCCAATTCAATCAAAGACAAGCAATTCAATGTAGATTTAGTCCATGTGACTCCTTGGCATTTTGTATGCAAAACAAACTGGTTGGCTGATAGCACTGTTGGCTTTCCAGCCAGCACTTTTGGTGTTTTCTCAGTCAGTCATCTCTAAAATAGGTGGCATGTACAATGATACCCTGGATGCAGGAAAAAAACATAGAACTTCTACTTGAATCAAAAAATTGGAATTTGAACTTTTCTAATGTTTGATTTTATAGGTTGTTAATTGCACATGTAGTTTAAAAATATAAATAGCGGTGGTAAATTCTAAAAAAAATTATGCTGATGGGATACTCAATCAAAAAAATTTGGTAACTACTATTCTAGATCACTGACTACCAATCTTTAAGCTCAGTGGCCCCTATGGACAACAGACTTATTGTAAGAGGCCCATTCTTACATGTGGACAGGCCTGTTTTCTCATTTAGTAGAAACTAAAAATACAGTGACTTCCTACAGTTTTGCAATGGTTTGTTTAGTATCTTTTTGTGTTGAGTTTTAAATTTTACTGTAAAAGTAGATTCTTAATATCTGGAAACTATTATGAATCCATTGAGGAGACACATTTATACATGGGACACAAAGAATCAAGTTCCAGTAAGAAGCTATGTTGGTTGCTGCATCAGTCAACTTTCTGTTTCATTTTGGGTTCTTTTGGCCCTCAGATTTGGAGGTTTCATTCCTTGTGTGGTTGACCCTGTTGCTTTTGGATCTGTAGCAAAGTTTTCACCTGGGATGCAAGAAAGGGAGAGAGAAGAGAAGGAGCTGGGGCCCCTAGATCTTCAGGAACATTCCCACAATAACTCAAAGAATTCCAACTAGGTCCCACCTCTTAAAGGTTTTACCACCTCCCAATAGAGCCACAGGCTGAGGGAAAAAGCCTTTAATACATGGACCTTTGGTGGACATTCAAAAGAAAAGCTATAGCAATTGGTCAAAGTGTTTAACATATTGGAAGTATTGTGTGTACTTGAACATCTCTGTCTCTCTCTCTCTCTCTCTCTTTCTCTCTCTCTCTCTCTCTCTCTCATTGAATCCAGTAGCACTTTACCTTCAAATTACCACCTACCACCTTCAGCCATTTTTATTATTTATTTTGAAATAAGGTCTTGCTAAGTTGCTGAGGCTGGCCTTAAACTTGTGATCCTCCTGTCTCAGCCTTCCAAGAATTGGGATTACAGATGTGTGCCACTTCACTTGACTACTTAAGCATCTCTCTTCTCTCTCTTTAGTAACAAAAAATGCTTTTCCTTTTTCCTCAACATGTTCTTTATCCTCTATTTGAGTAAGTGTTGGGACACACTGGGGACCTCACCTCTAACTCCTTTTTATTCATGTGCATATTAATTTCCTAGGGCTGTCATAACAAAATTACCACTGACTACATGGCTTAACCAACAAAACTTTATTTTCTCATAGTTCTGAAGCTAGAAGCCCTAGGTCACGGGAGAAGCAGATCTGGTTTTTTTGAAGGCCTCTTTTCCTTGGTTTGTGGATGACCACATTTTTGCTGTGTTTTTACATGGTCTTTCCTGTGTATGCAAGTGTGCCTGTGTTTGACCTTATGTCCAAATCTCCTCTTATTATTAGATTAGATTGAATTAGGGCCATATCTCTAAACATAGTCACATTCTGAAACACAGCATACTAAGGCATCAATATATAACTTTGTGGAGGGGACCTAAATTCATAAAAAGGGACATCCATTTTCTTTTGATGAATCTTAGTTTTCTCAGGAAAAGACATGAGACCCAGCAGGATCAAGAATCAATAGGGCAGCCATGTCCTAATTTTCCCAGGACCATCCTACTTTCCTTTTATTATCCTGATCCAATTAAAATAGTGCCTTTGATTGGGCTTGGTGGTACACACCTATAATCCCAGTACATGGGAGGCTGAGACAGGAGGATCACAGGTTTAAGGACAGCCTCAGCAACTTAGCAAGACTCTGTTCAAAATAAAGTAAAATAGTTGTGGGGGTATAACTTGGAGGTAGAATGCCCCTGGGCTAAATCTGTGTGTGTGTGTGTGTGTGTGTGTGTGTGTGTGTGTGTGTGTGTGTGTGTATCTCCCCTGTTCACTGGCAGAAGTGTCTTGTTTGTATCATAAATTATGACCCAGATGTTCTAGAGCCATATTGAAGTTTCAGCTCAAAAAATATATTGCTGTACCTAGGTTTCCTCAACAGTGAAGTAGAGACAATAATAGTGCCTATCTGGTGAGTTACTGAGAGAATTAAATGACTCAGAACATGTACATCATTGAAAGCACCACTCTGCAGGTAGTAAGCACTGAGAATAACACTGAGTGAAGCAAAGAGGAGTAGGAAGAAGATGATTCTACTTCTCAGGTATGAAGGTTAATTTTATATGCCAATTTGTCTTGGCTGTGGCACCCAGACATTTAGTCAAACATTTTTCTGGATGTTTCTGTGAGCATGTTTTTGAATGAGATTTTCATTTAAATCAGTGGGCATACCTCCTCAAATAAATTGAAGGCCTGAGTAGAGCAATAAGCTAACTTTCCCCAAGAAAGAGGGAATTAACCAACAGAGTGCCTATACCTCATCTAGGACATCAACTCTTCCTGGTTTGCCAGCTGGTTTGCCTTTGGACTCAAACTGCAACTTTTTCCTGGGTCTCCTATCTGTCATCTCCCAACCCCATCAGATTTGTGCTTACCAAGGCTCCACAATAACACATGCTAACTCCTTAAAATAAATCTCCCTATATTACATCCTTATATTACCACTCTGTTTCTATAGAGAACCCTAACTAAAACCGCAGGTGTGGAGGCCAAATCTGTACCTGAAGTGTTAACTTTTAATTTTGAAAAGTTTATGTATTTCTGAATTTTCATATCCTCCTATATTCACAATACTTTCTGCATGTTTGTAGACATATTAACAAAAAATAATGATCCATTCCAAGACAATTAAGACAGTGAATAGTCTTCACACACACACATACACACACACATGTATATATATATATACACCATATATACACACTTATATACATATACGCACATGTGTATACATGTGTGTATTAATCTCAGTATTTTAACAAATCCTGAATTTTGCCTTCCCATATTATACTTTTTTTTTTTAATATACAAGAAGGAGATTTTATTACTAATCTGGGTCAGGGTTCAGTCTAACCCAGACTAGGGTTCTGCCTAAGTATAGAGGTGCCATGGCCACAGAACCCAGAACCTGGGTTCATTCAGCCTTATATAGAGGTGTACAGAGGCAGGGAAACTTTATGCGCATGCGGGAAAGGTAACACAGAGAAGGCATGGGGATTGGTGGAGCCCTGTTACTGGAAGGGAGGGGCTGTTCCTGAAGGGAGGGGGCTGTCAACACCCTACATCCCCCCCTTTTTCTTTTGTTTATATGAGGAATCATCCTCATATACTATATTCAGGGTTGGGCAAGGTTTGATACTGTTGTCCAAGGACCATGGAGTTGCACTGTAGTATGCAAGGCCCATATGCGAATGAGAATAATCAGTGGCCCTAATACCAAAATCCACAAATACCACATCGACAAAGTGCAGCATGACTTCCTAGCTGTCAGCGTGAGCTTCAAGGGGTTGTCAGGGTTGGCTGTCACTGCTCACTCCTTTTGGACTCTCGATGTCCTTCTCACTGGCCTTCTGGATCTGGGAGTGATGTATTCAGAGTCCTATGCTGTCCACCTTTAGGGCAGTTGGGGTAACAAGGACAACCACATAAGGCCCTTTCCATCTAGCCTCTAATGTCTTATGGTGATGGCGCTTGACCCATTATTAGTCATCTGGTAGAATTCTACAGAGTAGCCTGGCATGATGGTGCACGCTTGTAATCCTAGTATTTGGGAGGCTGAGACAGGAGGATGGCAGTTTCAAGGACAGCCTCAGCATGTAGTGAGACTTTAACCAACCTAGTGAGACCCTGTTTCAAAATAAAAATAGAATAGGACTGGGGGTGTACCTCAGAAGTAGAATGCTCCCAGGTTCAATCCCCAGTGACGTGCGTGTACACACACACACACACACACACACACACACACACACAAAAGAATTATACAGAATAGTATCTTTAATAAATGTTGCAATAAGAGAATCATAAGATGAGTTTCAGTAAAATGAGTATTGATTAAGAAACCATAATTAAACCAAAGCTAAGCTCCAAAACTAAGTTAAGAAATTGGCCAATCACCCTTATGAGAAAGTTAAACTTGGAAAAACAAGTAAAGACTTGAGGTACAATTGAGTAGCAGGTATTAAATCTAAAAAGGGTTTTTGTAGGGGAGATGCAAGTCAGTTATTCTCTAACTCAGGGGAGTCCAGAGAACAAAATTCGATAAAAACTGAAGCATGTTATGACTGAGCATCAGGTCTAGGGAAGTATTTCCTGACTGTTCACATGGTTGGCATGGTTACCTGGGATGTTCTGGAATATACTCTACTTACCTTCTCACATTTGAGGGCCTTTCTGGTAAAATGTGGGCCTCTGAGACAATGTACTCTCATTATCCTAAGATCAACTGATTAGCAGCTCTAATTCCCATTTTCTCCTTAAGATAGCATATTCATAGTTTCTGACAATATCTATGTGGACATCTTTGGGGAGCGGGGAGGCATTATATGCCTTTTTTTAAGCTCAGGGCCTTATAGATGGAGGCAAGTTCTCTCTAAGTGAGCTATATCCCCAGCCCTGCTATTCTTTTTAAAAATAATTCTTACTTTTGAACCATGTAAATGTTTATACATTCAAAAATTAAATTTAATCAAAACAGAATGACAAAAGCAAATTCTAAAAGTGAATAGAAACAAATGAACCTGTTTATGAAATAGTAATATTCTTGAGAGGAAAAAAAAAGAAACAATTGAGTCAAATTGACTTTGAATATAGGACTCTGCCAAACATTCTTAAAATAAGTTTTAAGTATTGCTTTAGTTTAAAAATAGTTTGTCTTCCAGAACTCCTGCTGGAGTTTAGTCCCCCTTGTGAGGTATTAAAAGGATGGAAACTTCATCCAACTGTGGTGTTTGCAAATGGAGCATTTGGGATATGATTAAGATTAGATAAAGTCATCAGGATGGAGCACCCAGACAGAATCCTGGTGGCTTTACAAGAAGAGTGAGCCAGGTGTGGTGGTGCCTGCCAGTAACCCCAGTACTTAGGAAGCTGAGACAGGAGGATCATAGTTTTGAGGACAACATCATAAACATAAGAAAATTTCCAGCAATCTAACAAAACCCTGTTTCAAAACAAACAAACAAACAAATTTTAAAAAGGGCTGAGGGTGTAGCTCAGAGGTAGAATGCTGTTGTGTTCAATCACTAGTACAAAAATAAAAGAAGAAGAGCAAAAGTGACCACACATACATACATACACACACATGCACTCTCTCTGTCTCTTGCCATGTGATGCCTTGTGCCACATCAGGACTCTGCCATCAGTGTGGCCATCAGCAGGTACAGCCTCTTGGTCCTTTACCTCCGAACCATGAGCCAACATAAACCTCTTTTCTTTACATCTCACTCAGTCTGTAGATTCAGTTACTGTCAAGAGAAAATGGACTAATCCAAAAATCAAAATAATTTCCAAGAGATCTTGACTTTTACTCACTAAATGTGTTGTTGGTAGTGATTACAATATAGTCACCCTGAAATTATTTTGTACATATTTTATGAACATGTAAATGAATAAGTGTGTTAATGTGTGGGAAGCCAGGGTCCTCACTATAGAGATAAAATATGGAAGGGAGATAAAATATAGAAAGGAGGGAAGGTGAAAGGGAGCCTTTTGGTGCTGAATTTTTGTGTTTATTCCCTGAAATGTCATAGAGTACCCCAGTATCAGTGAGCACAATTAGTACTAGACCTTGGTTTTTATATGGTATTTTTTGCTAAACGAAACAAAGTCATTTTAAGAAAATATCTGCTATCAAGTGCAATAGATATGTAAGTTACAAGGTAAGCCTGAACAACTAGTGGTAGCAAAAGGTAAGAAAGTACTTAAGAACTGAGGTGACATGGCTAAAGGTCACAGAGCTTCCACTGGCCAAACTTAAGACATTGAACATCCAGCAAACAAGGAAAAGATGGTAACAATTTTGAGTTAAAAAAGAAATGCTTGATATTAAAATAGAAGCAGTTGGAGTTGAAAGAGGAAGCATTTTTTAGAGACAAATACCAACTCATAAATATAAAATAATAGAGGAAACTCACTGTTTTTGTAATCTCTAGTGTAAAGACTAATTAAGACAAGATCATTAATAGATGGCAAAACCATTAGATGAAATGTTGTTGACATACAGATATTTGCACAATTTCAAAATATCCCACAGATTGCTTAATTACAAAAGGAAAAATATATGCTTGCAAATAGAGATATCTGGCTACCATCATCTTAGGCTCTCAAATTTAACATTATGGCAGTGGTGGGACAAACTGATATTCTGTGACTCTTGATAGAATAAATGGGAATAATACAGTATCAACTGTGTTCTTGCCAAAAATATTTAACTTGCATCTATTCATGAGGCGGAAAATCAGGCTGTGCTAGGTATGGGACATTTTATAAGGCAATTATCTGGACTCCAGGTTAAAGTAAACTAAAGGTAGGTGGAGCAAGCAAATGACTACCAAATGCAATTTGAAATCTTTGATTTGATTCTTAATTTTAAAGGTAAAATGGCTAACAAGGCATTATTGGGATACTTTAAAAATTTTGTATGTGGGCTATATACCAAGAGGTTTGGTATTAATTATTAAATATCTTGCATATAATGATGGTATTGGATTGATGTAGGAAAGGGTCTTAGTTCCTAGAGATGTTGTAGTATTTAGGGGTAAATTAAACATGATATCAATAACTTTGAAATAGCTCAAGAAAGAAGGTATATATGTACACACACACACACACACACACACACAAACATATGATAAGAATGAATGCAACAAGATGTAAATAACTGATGACTTTTGGTAGATAGAGTTGGGTTGTTTCTTTGTGTGATTCTTTCAAAATTTCTATAGGTTTAATTTCAAAAAAAAAATGGAGAAAAATCTGTGGGCTTTTTGCTACCCTTTGCGCTTATTTTGTTGGTATTTTAAATTGTTATTTTTTTCCTCCTATTATCTTTTTGGAAGCCTCTCCCTGACATTCAGCTCCTGCTTTGAATGTCTGGCCAACCAGATTTTTAAAATTGATATAGAAGTAGACAGAAGAGATTCAATGAAAGTAACATCTATATGTCAATCTCGGTGGCCAATTTATAGAAAAAATATTTGAAAATAAAATAGACATGTAGTATCTGATTTATAGATGGCACTCAATAAATATGTGGTAAATATGAGTGTTTTGTAAGCTTCTAAGTACCATTAAAATATTTCCTGATAGGAACAATAAAAAAAAATCAGAAGAATAAGCACAGGTTTCTAGTTCCTCCTTACCTTACACCTGTTGAAAGGTGATCTTTGATGACAGGGCCCTAATCTGCCTTCTAAACAAGTTTGCCACCTTCTCCTGATCACTGAATTTGATGTCTTTAGGGAGACTAAGGTGTTTAAAGGTCTTATTCTGTGTCTGGGCTCAGCCTTAAGTCTCTCTTAGCAGATAGCTGCTCACCTCTGCTGATGGGGCTCTTTACCATTAGTAATGACCTTCCTAGCACTTTTACCTGGCTTCTCATCCAACCTGTTGGGCTGGCCCCTAGTGTCCCACCCCTCTCCGTGAGAACTAATACCATATTGCTCAGTGTCTCTCCATGGAGGCAGCCCACCCCGACTCACACTTAACTCTCGCTAGGACAATACTTTTTGCAAAAATGTATATTTTTCAGGTCTCTCTGTTTTTTTTGCTTATTGGGTTTTTTGTTTGTTTGTTTGTTTTTGTTTCTCATAAATGAAAGTCTCTCTGAGATACAGGAATTCCAGAAGAACTTCTGAGACTATAAACTAGATTTATGCTTCCTGAGTTTATATAAACAGGCTGTGGAGGGCAGAGGTTAATGTTTTGGCCTGCTGGGTATCAAAGCTAGACTTTCATGCTTGGTAGCTGTGTGGCTGTTGGCAAATTCCCATATCTCTCTGGACTTTGTTTTCTGATATATGAAATGGAAAAAAAAAAAAAACTACCTACTTAAAATGGTTGTTGCAAGTATTGAAGGACTTTATATACATAAAGCTCCTTGGAAAATACTGATGTTTATGATTTTAATCATCTTTCTATGGAATGTCAGATGCGAGTCAAATTCTGTTTTCAAGATTTTAATGGTGATCTTTGTTGCTTTCTTTTGTCTTTTCCATGAACACAGGTTTCCTTGGGACTTCTGCATGCCCATGCTACACACATCCTGTGGCCACCAGAGCGCTGGCAGAAGCTGGAATCTGTTCTTCCTCCAGAGCGTTTCCCAGTTCAGAGTGAAGAAGAGTGACCACAAGGCTCTACCTGGGCAGCTGGCATTGGAAGGCCGGTTACAACAGGAGGGTGGAGAAGAGGAACCTTCAGAAGGGAAAAATTCCCAACAATAGGATGCTGTGCAAGAAACATTCACCACATTAAAGTGATCTTTATTAAAGGAAGTTTAAAAATATTAAACAGTATTAAATAACACCTGTTTCTGTGTTAAATTTTAGTATCCTATTGTTTATTGCCAAAAAAATTAGACCTTTGGGACTATGAAAGTATTGTACCCTTATGTCTTCAAAGAGATAAACTTGATTACGCGTACATATATACTCTGTTGGTTGGGTTTTGATACTGATGACGGCTGCCCAAAAGATTTTTGAAAATTAATATTCAATGAAAATAATTTTTCATTTGCTGTTAAGTTAGAACATGATAAGACACATGTTATACATATAATGATAGGCATTTAATTGTAATCAGTAGTATCTACAGTGCAGAGACTGCTAGATTAAACTGTGATGTTAAAATAAAGCAATGATTTATTCAGGTCTTGTTTTGAGTGTTTAATGATTATTTAACCAGACATTCATTAATGAAGAACACATTGTCTCTTATGGAAGTAAGATATTAAAGTAATGGAGAACCAATTCGGTCAATACATTCATACAATCAAACCTTTTTCATTGGCCCTTTTTAATCTAAAACTTCTGAGTGATCTCATGCCTGTTCACAATGATGAATAAGCCCGTTTATCAGCATTCAATCACAATTTAATGAAAAGTTCTAAGTGAAATGGAAAAAAAAATCACTCCAGATCAACCACATCTGATTTCCCCCCCCAAATGATCTCTCAGTGTCCTTGCCTATAATACCAAAATCACCAGTTGCAAAGGGGAGTAATAAGAGAATAATAGATTCTGTAATTTGTACAAATAAGGAGGCAAATTCCCTGCAAAGCCTGTAGCATTTGTAAAGACTTCCTTCTTTTTTCCTTCTCATTGGTTAGAGGTTCATGCTAGAGAAATAGTCTCTGGATCAATTCTCTCTGTCCATCTTGTCTTTTTCTTCTGTTTCTTCAGCAGACAAGATCCCAGATAATGACTAGCCATCTTGCAAATGTGGATGTTAATTCTCATCAGCAGGCAGGAACAGAAAGACCAATAGAAAAAAAAAATAAAAAAGAGCATGTTACTTCTAATAATTTATTAGCATCACGATAGCTCCTTTAACAAACATCAATGTGCACTTATTTACTCAGGTTGGTCAGAATTATTGTTGTAAAAACCATATTTGCTTAAAATCTTTCAGTGGGTCTTTACTGCCCTTCTCGATTCTTCAATTCCATTTCCTCTTTTCCCCAACTAGAACTTCATACTCTGGCCCTTAACTGCAGTTTACCAAACACACTGCTGTTTCAAGTTTTGTAACTGTTCCTTCTTCATAAAGTACATTCCCTAGAATTATATATAAAATACTTAGGACCTAAAGGTATTGACTTTTTAATTGCTAGCACACAGGAGATCTGAGGATCACTGAGAGAAGGTAGAATAAGGAACAAATGGAGGGTTGCCTGGAGTAGCTGCTATTTGCCACTAGTATGGAAGAATTCAGTGTTTTATCAGTTTAGTAAACCAGCCATCAGCCTTGCTACCTGTACTACCTGTGCCATTCTTACTCAAACTATTAATTCAAATTTGTAAATCTTTAGAGAGGAGGCAAATGTTCTTTTTATTCAATTTTGTATTCTCTAGCCACCCAGCACATTGCCAGCAGAGTTAACCTAATACTTGTTTAATAACTCAGCTTGAGAGTTATTTCCTTAGAAACACAACTTCAGGCAGAGTTAATCACCGCGCTACCTGTGATACACATTCATGAGTATATCAATCACTCCACAGACTAACAGTTCATGTGTATATTCTCTTTCCCAGGAGGCTGTGAACTAGTCTAAGCCAGAGCAGGGTTTATCCTGCTCAACTTGGTAATATGATTCCACAATATTGATAACAAAAGTGTGTTCAGTCAATGTATGAATGCTAGGCCCTGTGCTAAGGAAAATCATTATCTTGTATAAAAGAAATTTTCTCACAGTCTACTGGTAGGAGGAGAAGGAAGTCATAGAGAGATTAACAAGTATCATGTAATTTAGCAGTAGGTACAGAGCATGAAATAGGTGCTACAGGGGCAGAAAAGATGGTGAATGTGATTCTGCATGGGGAAATCTGAGGCAAGGGATGACCTTCACAGACAAGTGCCTTCCAGGCTGAATGGACTTATTCTTTGCAACTTATAAATGTGATCTGTGTAAAGTTATTTCAGCCACTTAAATTGTTCGCAACATTATTACCAGTTAACTGTTGGGGGGGGCGAGGTGTATTGTGTATTGAATTTTACACATTTAACTTACAGGATGTAAAATTGTAACTGTGCCTCAGGAAGATTTAGATCTGTCTTCTTTTTCAATTTTGCAAGCCATAACAGAGAATGTTACCAAATATCCCATTAAAAAGTATATTACAACTGTCTCAGTCTCTCTAAGTTGCTGAAGCTGGCCTCAATCTTATGATCCTTCTGTCTTAGCCTTTCAAGTGACTGGTGGTGTGCACCACCAAGCCTGGCTCAAATTAGTAATCTTACTTCATAGAAATAACTTCTTTTTTTTTTTTTTTTTTTTTGCGGTACTGGGGATTGAACTCAGGGGCATTCTACCTCCAAGCTACACTCCCAGCCCTATTTTTTATTCTTTATTTTGAAATCGAGTCTCACTAAGTTGTGGAGTGCCTCACTAGGTAGCTGAGGCTGGCCGCGAACCCGGATCCTCCGGTCTCAGCCTCCCGAATGCTGGGATTACAAGCGTGCGCCACCACGCCCAGCTCAGAAATAACTTCTTTAAAGTTTTTATGACATAATTTTTTAAAATATATGTTACATAATTTTTTCAATGTCTTATATTCTCTCTTTATCATCACCTGACTTTGAGGCCAATCTGTGTTGCTGCTCAGAAACTAGGAGATTCTGCTAATATAGACTCCTACCTCTTCTTGAGCTGCAGAATTTCAAATTGAAAGGGCAGCTTTTTAACTCCACTTGCTGTAACTCAGAGGCTAGTAATAACCTTCCCTAAACCTGGACCCATAAACTGACCACCTAGAGGTTCAGGATTTACATCTCATCACTTAAAAGTTCCACTTAGGAACATACTGGTTGCCTCTCAAAATATACTGTATTTTGGGTGATTTCAAAAATAAAATGGTTATATATGTGTATGTATATACATTATATTTTTATATATACATAAATACACATTATATATATATATATATATATATATATATATATATATATATATATATATATATACACACACACACACACATATATTGCAGTAGAGGGAATTGAACTGAGGGGCATTCTACCTCTGAGCTACACCCCTAGCCCTATTTTTTATTCTTTTTTTTTTGTATTTTTTAAAATTTATTATTATTTTTTTTAGCATGGATTTTTATACATTTCTTGGGTACAACAGGGTTAATCACACATTTTTGTTGGGTACAAGCTAGTACAGGTAAAGACATCCATGCACATATTTCTCATTAACCCTTCCCCAATTCCCACCCACCCTCCCCCTATCTCCTGGTCAGTTTAGTGATTGATTTTGATGTGATCTTGTAAGTACATCATGCTCATTAGGGTGTCCCCCCTCCTCCCATTACCTCCCATTAAGTCAAATTTTTTGTTCACCTAAGAATTCTCCTTCACCTGGAGTCCCTCTTATGTCCCATTTTCTCCCTAGCTTCCACATATTAGGGAGAGCATTTGATTTTTAACTTTTAGTGACTGACT